>VWZZ01006445.1:125342-161284 GCA_013399095.1 Psophia crepitans
AGGGAAGGGAAGGGAAGGGAAGGGAAGGGAAGGGAAGGGAAGGGTGCAGTACTTTGTGCAGTACTCTCAAAAAGAGATTAAAAAAAAAAGAGATATAGGGAAGAGCAGCAAGGAAAATAAAAAGTAGAGTAGGTTTTCTTGTGAGGAGAGTACAAACAGGACGGAGTTCAGTGGCCTGGATAGAGAGATCTGAGGTGGTAAGTAAATCACCAGGGTGCTGGAGAAAGAGGGCAGAGAGTTATTTGCCACTGTTCCTCATAGTGTAAAATCCGCGGGCAAGAGGAACTCCTTCAGAGGGGGCATGTTCAGCTGTGAAACTCAGGCCCATGGGACACTGTGCACATGGGATCAAACTCAGCTAAAATTATGGCACAAAAACAATCAGTGTCATTTAGCATTCATCAGAATTCATGTGACAAACAATTTTAACATTGTGTTAAGTCTTCATTTTCCGATGAGTGAAGCGACAGGAGTCTTTGTACTCCAGCTTCCTACCTTCATCCTCCCCAATACCTACCACACTACGACAAGAGGACATTTATTCTCAGTACAGCTAGGCAAGAAAAAACTTTCCCATGCTGTCTGAAATAGGAGTAGTCATCTTACCTGTGGTAGGTGGAAGGTCACATTGAGAGCACCATAAGGAGCCCAACAATCTAGGAACGCATTGACTTCCTTAATTTGACAGGGGATAGTAGTATATAATTACTTCTTTTAAGGTAATAGCCCAATATTTTAGTACTAAGTGGGCGTATGCTGCAATAACAAGCTGTCTGTTGAGAACATTACTAACAAAATGTCAATTATATTGTTTAGCTAAATCATACACTTGCTTTTATCTAGAATTGCAGCTGCTGTACACCACAGTACGGCCTGTGCAATGGTTACACAATATCCTCCATCTGTTTGTGAGAAGCGTCATTCCAGAAGGTGCCTCTTTATCTCTTCTGCTATTTCCTATTCCAATTCTGGGAAATATGTTGGATCTTCTTCATCCTTCCCCTCTGGTCAAGCAGCTTACATCTTACTGGATGTTCCTCTGATTTCTTGTGGAAGGCTGGGAAATCGTCTCCTGAACTGCGAGTGGGCCTCCTGAGGTGATGCAGCTGAGGTTTGATGGCTGATGGTGACAAAAGAAGAACAATGGTTATTGTATCTAGCATTCACTTGCTGGTGGACAACAAATGAGTTCCTCAGAAGCTGCGTCCATCCCACTCGGCACAGTCTGTCTGTGCAAAGGAGGGTTTCTCAGCCTGAGAGCCAGGACTCTTTTGGGTTAATGGGCAGTTACAGAAGGTTAGGAAAAGGTTTAAGGAAAAAAAAAAAGTGTAAATATAAACCCTAAATGTAGATGTAAAACTCTAGAATGAAATATAGACATCTCCAAAATTGAAATTTGGGCAATTAAGCACTTGAAATCATGCCTTTACTTGGGCATCTCAGAAGACGGCACCAACACAAGTGAATCCCAAGGAATGTTCTCAAGGTTAGGAAACAAGTTTAGACAGAAGATGAAAGTGTCAAAAGTCTAAATGAAGAAGCAACTTTATTCTTACCTATCTATATGTAGATAGCTAAACACCTCAGTGTTTTCAAAATGTCATTGAACAAAGTCATTTTAAGGCAATAAATCCCGATTGAAATCACATTTCCCAGAATTCAGAAATAGGTGGATCTGAGGGGTTTCATATGATTTTCCAGCAAACTACAGGCCAATGTGAAAGTCACAGGTGGGCTACATATGAATCTATCTGCTCTCAGCTTCTTGACTCTGCTTATTTGAATCTATGTATTGCTTTCTTACGTCTTTACATAAGTAGAATAAAACATTAAACATTACTATGACCAAAATGCATTAGTCCTATGGTTAGTTATTATTTGCAAAATAACCAAATAATAAGTCAATAATTAGCATGATAAGCACTTTAAGAGAAAAGTCATTGCTCTCAGCATGAATCCTAAGAAGCAAAAAAGATTCCCCTGTGTGAGCTAGCTAACATCAAATGCTAGAACAGTCACACTCTCATCTTGTTAAAATCCTTGAGTGATTAATCGTACTCTGAAAGGTCTTCAGAAACAAAAAAGCTATGGATTTCATAAACTTTAAAAGTACACATTCAGATTTCTGCACAGTCATAATCATTCCAATTCTCAACTATACTAGACTGACTTTCATTAAAAGCTTGAAAAATATCCAGGTGAGTTACTTTTCTTTGAGGCACATTCACTTTTCAGATTAATTCCATTTTCTGTACTCAGCATGGATTCAGCCAAACTTATTGGATTTTCCATTGCTCAGCAGGGAGGAATGTTTATTGTTAATTGGAATTTTACTGGAGTTCTTGCCAGCAGAGATGACTTGGCAAATAGGTTGAAGGGGTTTATCCAGAACACTGACAGTGTTGTTTATCATCCTCGTGCAGGAGTTGATAAAGGGGATCCATGACATTTAATTTCTTCAGGCTTTAGTGACTCAAAGTGATGGGAAGAAGATGCTCTCTCAGGACTCGAGAGTTCTCTTCCCAGATTTCTCACTGACTTCTTGTGTGGCCTGGACTATAACATTCAACCCACTTTCTCCACATGTAAAACAGAAATAAGAATGAGAATACTTACTTCATGTGGTTTTTGTGGGCTTCAATAGATGATGCTTATCAGGAGCTTCATGCATGGAGTGATGTAAGTATTACAAACTTCTAACCTTGATGCCGGTAAGGTGTGAATTTCCTTTTAATTTTATTTGTGGAAAATAAGTAATTATTTTTCAACATCATATGTATCATCAAGGCAATGAAAACAGAAAATAGGTATTTGGACAGTGCTAGTGTCGACTAGAATAGTTACACAAGTAGTATCATGCAGAGAGACTCTGTGTGTGTTGTTCAGACACTGATTTAGCAAGGGGGCTAAGAGTGAAATAGCCTCTCTGTTTGCTCTGATCATCAGGCCATGCAAGCCAGCATCTTAAAGAAAAGAAGGGGCGCAAATCTAAGATTTGGCTAGAATAGCATCAACACAGTATTTCCTCTTATTATTTCCTTGATACAACCCTCTTATTTCTTGAGAGAGATAAAAACTCCCTCCAGCTGCTTGGTACAAACATTTATCCTACACAAAAATTATGATATAATTTGCTGAAGATACAACAGTCGTCATAGTAAAATGAATGCCAGTGTTGCCACTTCATAGACAACTGCAAATGAAAAATGAGTGTAGACTGAGGCCAGGAACCCAAAGACATACTTCCGTCCTTCCAAAGGAAACATGGTGAGGAGGTAGTGTTGGAGCACAACCAGACCACCAGACAGGGTGAAGCCCAGAGTGGAACCGGACTCCAGCAGATTACCACTGGGCAAAAGTCCCCTTAACACATCTCTCAAGTTCCAACCTTCATGCTTGGTTGTCATCAGGTGTAGGAAAGAGTGACGTTCATGGCCAGGTCTTTTGAATTTGGATGGCAGAAAAGCCTCGCCCTAGAAATGCAGGTTTCCTTGTCCACATCGTATTCTGCACTTCATGGCATCCCTGAGGCAGAAAAAGCTCTGTCCCCTAGTGTCATTCTTCAGCTTCCATCCTCCCTACCAGCTGCAGCTCTGACAGAAGAGACATCCCCAACATGAGCACACCCTGCGTGAAGAACCGCAGGCTGGAAAGAGGGAACACGACATCAGGTGGAGCGCCATGAGTTTCTGCTCCCCTTTGGAAACACTGGAGCAGGCAAATGTTCCCGCAGGCATGAGTCGGTCACAGGGGCACTCTGAGCCCCCAGTGTGATACAGGCAAATGCATTCTGGTCTGACAGGCCAGAGAGGCAAGCATCGTGCCAAGCCCTGGTGAGCGCTCACCCGTACCACTATGGCCGTTCCGCATTCCTTGGGTTCGAGGAAGACAGATGCCTCAATTCCGGGATGAAGGCAGACAAAGAGTAAGCACTTGACGAGGGGTGTGGCAGGCCTCCAGAAGGTGGCGATGACTGGAAGGAGGCAAGACCAAGGTGGAGAGGGCTGCCATGGCTTTCAAGAAAGTTATCAAGGATGAAGGTCAGAGGAGGAAAAGAGTTATTCAAGTGCAAGGGAAAGTATGGTCAAGAAGACAAAACAATTCAGCACTTCTTTCTCAGAAGATGACCTCACAGTAAAGAGTTTTCACAGCAAAGGTCCCTGGGCGCATTGGTGAGGAATGGTAAGGAAATCACGCACGCTCTCTGTGTCTCTGCAGAGTTCATGCAGAGGGAACCAACACCCTCTCGTTCACCTCTAACATCTCCACAAGCAAGTGCATATCTGGTGTACAAACTTTGTGGGACTGTGGTTTTACTAATGTTCAAACCCAAGTGGGAGCTGCCAGGGCTCTCATGCACACAGCTACTCAATGTCATAAAACTTCCCCAGCTTTCTGACCTCTTGGGTATTTCTTCTTCTCATCAACTTGAGATTGACAAGGCACAGATTCAAAAGTTAGTGATGAGGGGGACTAACCAATTTGCCAGCAGAGATGGACAGGAGCATACCCACATGTGCCTCTTCTCATCAGCCTTGCCTCTTTAGCAGTGAGACTAAACCCAATGTAGTAAAGCTTCCCCTTTTTATTCAAGACGTTGTATTTGATTCTCAGGAAAAAAAGAGACATTGACCTTATTGCTGGTGGTGGTGAGCTGGGGGTCGGCCTCTTCTCGCAGATAACTAGTGACAGAACAAGGGGGAATGGCTGCAAGTTGCGCCAGGGGAGGTTCAGGTTGGAGATGAGGAGAAATTTCTTCTCGGAAAGGGTGGTCGGGCATTGGAACGGGTTGCCCAGGGAGGTGGTGGAGTCACCATCCCTGGGGGGGTTTAAAGAAAGGTTGGATGTGGTACTTAGGGACATGGTTTAGTGGGTAATAGGTGGTGGTGGGACGGTTGGGCTAGATGATCCTTGAGATCTCTTTCAACCTTAATGATTCTATGATTCTATGATTTTCTGAATTAGAAAATGGTATGTGTTTACAGCAGACTGTTTCTTAACTACCCATTAATTTTTGGCTGTTTCCAGCAAAAGCACCCTCCTGAAACATGATCTATATAGACCATAAAGCAACACCACCAGAATGGCTGTAAACAAAACGCATCGCTGCACTCCATACATCGAAACTATTGCACTATTGTCTACATCACATGCTGTAAATAGCTGCAAGGGGAGCACTGATTCGTAAACAGTATCAGAGTAAAGACGTTCCTGTGTAAGCCACAGTAGCAGGGTATGGGTAGGAAGAAGATACCAGTGTCAAATAGACAAACAGAAAACTCACTGGGTCCCTAAAGCAATCAGTGTCAAAACATTCACTGAGGCGGGAGGTGTCTCATGATGAGTCAAAACCACAGCTAGTCATTTCTGTCAGTGCCAAGCAGAAGGCACCTTCCTGCAATTCAACATGAGGTCATCACATTGAGTATCACTACTGGAAGTAAGGCTGGACTGCCAACAAATCCAGTGTCTTTCTGCAAAAGGGGACACCGTTAGGTTGATCACTTGCCTCTCCTGAAGGTGGATCCTCCCTACTGCTGTTTTTCTAATCGTAACTGTTAACAGATCGCTAGATCAGATTGTTTGAAAGGGCAGTAAATGTTATTCCCAAACAGATGAGGAAACTTGGGCACACAAAAAGGATTTGAGCAAGGTCTTTTAGGAGTCAGCAATAATGAAGGAACTGTGCCAAAATCCTCTCTTTTGCATTTATATTCTCTACCTTCTTATTACAATGGTGGTCTGCAGGCTCAGAACAAGGATCACACATAAGAAGAGATGTGAGATTTGTTGTTTGCAAGTACTCATTAACAGATCGGTGGGTTAAAAGTGGTATAGCATTGGAGAAATGGATGAAAATCCCTGTGCAAGCACTGGTTGCTAAAAATAAACAAAGGATCAACACAAACAAGCTAAAATGTATAAAAAGTGAGCTGGTTTGAAATTAGATCTGTTTACATTAGATGAGAGTTATGGCTGTAGCGTGACATGACTGTTTCATTTCGCAATTTTTCCTTAAAACAAAACATACTTTTATTTGTCCAAAAAGCAAGACCTCTCCAAAGTCCCTCTAAAGAGCAAGACCTCTAAATGCCACCTGCAAGAAAATCCTGGGTGAAAACATCCAAAGTAGCAGCCTCCCCTATAAATAGAAATAGAAGAGTTTAACAACTGCTGGATCCCTATGAGAAATAATAAATATATACCGGTAATAGCCACTGTCAATGATGAGAAATTCCAGAAGTTAGAGGATGTATTTATGATATTTCATGTTCCATGCTTTCTATCTAAAAAAATGGTTTAGATTAGATACCTGGGAGTCCTCATGCTGCTCAGAGGCTGAAATTTTACTTTCAGTGATTGTGTATTCTTGTTCTCGAGGAGGACAGCAATCCATGGAACACATTGTTTTACTAAGGGAATATGGTATTTTGAACTCTCTCACATTCCTGCTCGTACTTCTTCTAACTTACACCCCAGCTGTGCCTGGGGAAACAATCCGCTGACATGGTGTCTGTGAAAGAGCACCACACCACGAACAGCTTGGAGAACTGAGACAGCACAGAAACATGCTACTGCTCACTGGCATCTATATGTGGAGCCACACCACACCTCATCTGCTGGCACAGCAGCTACTGATGAAAATATCTGTAGTAAAACTTTTTAAGTACTTGCTTGAAGTTTGGGATTTTTTTCTTGGTGATATCTTGTTCTCTTCCTGCAGACTTACTCTTCCTTTCACTTACTGTGAATTATACATATATGAATGCCCTTGCGTATGCACATGCATGATAGAGTCTTGTTCACGCTAAGCCATTATTTTGCATAAGTGCTTCATATGACCCTCCCTTTCTTCTGACAGTTGTATGGGACAAAGATGAAGGGATTAAGAAAATGGTTATCATGGTGAAATAAAGACAGCAGGTTTGGTAGATGGAAAGGGCACAAGAAAAGCTATGCTTGGGTCCACAAAACAGCCTTATTTTTTCTCTTCAGCATCTATGTCCATGTGACAAAAGCCCAAATTAATTTGCTGATTGAATTAAAAGTCTGTGAACGCTGCACTGCAATCCATGAAATATAAGGTATTTGGTTAAAAAAACTAAGATGCAGTGAAGACCATTAAAGGCAAGAGTGCATTTGTTCAAATCCTGTGAATGGGTTTAACCTTTTTAATGTAATGTGCAAAAGTCATGCCATACCTGGAGAAGAAGTCATCTGTTTATATCCATCTCCCAACAGTAGGCACTCTGTGTGCCTATTTCAAAAGCTGAGCATATAAGCAAATTAGAGCGAGGTGGTAATGACTGACCTGGCAATGTAAGGTGGTTTGCCGAGGAACCCGAACCTGTTAAGTCAGCTGAACGTTGCGCTGGACCTTTAAAAAGACAGAGTGGTTTCAGCAGAGGTGGATGAGCTGTAGTCCCGCCAACCATGAAAATGCTTTTTGTAGTGCTGCCACCACTATGAGGCGTTTGTTGTCTTCTTTCTTATGTTTCTTATCCTGGTTTTAGGTGAGGCTAACTGGGAAAATAGCCTCACTTCTAGGGACCTTTCCATCTAAAGGAGTCAATATCTAATATATCTTTCTTATTATTATCACTTACTGGGTTTGGGTGGAGGTACCAGACTCATTGATTCTGGAGTTTCATGTTCTTAAGTTCTGGACTTACAAACTGTTGGCAGCTGTCACACAGCTTTCCCTTCAGCTACCTCCACATCCTCACAGAACCGGCAATTGCCAGTTTAATTGCCTGCCACAGCTCTGTAGGCAGTTACACAGCACTTACCTTGCTTCTGTGGTGGCTCAGCAAGTGGCTGGCATCACTTTGGGGACCACTGGTTGGTAACAGCTCCAGACATTTATGTCACTGGCTATACACACCAGAGAAAGAACTCCAATACTGCATTTGCAAGCAGAGGCGAGTCACACAAATCATTAAATGCCTTTTCCAAACCGTCTTTTCTCCCTTCTTGCTTATGTGGCTGTATTTTTGATTTGAAGATCACAGCTGACTACATCAACACCTTCAATATCTAACAGAAATTGGCAGCTTGGCTTCTGCTTGCACGGGACTGGCAGTACGTGCAGGTTCAAACCAAGCCAGTAAGGTACAAGAATACAAGCAGGTATAGGAGTGAGCACATGGCATGTTCTTCAGGAAATCAATACCAGTGAACCTCCCAGGAGAGAAGGAGAAACTTAAAACTGGAATTCCAGGCAAAAGGGAATCCACAAAGCCTTTCACACTTGCATTCAATATCC
Source organism: Psophia crepitans (assembly GCA_013399095.1). Classification (NCBI taxonomy): domain Eukaryota; kingdom Metazoa; phylum Chordata; class Aves; order Gruiformes; family Psophiidae; genus Psophia; species Psophia crepitans. The sequence continues at coordinate 133,609 of VWZZ01006445.1, forward strand.
CTGAACTTTATATCCTCCTTAGAGAGAATGGCTGGGTCTCTGCCACTCTTTATGACGATCTTCTCCTTTTTAAGGAAAAGATAAAATAGAAAACCAGCAGTAGTACAGGAGAATTCTGGTCATTACTTGTGTGGTGTAATGAGTACTGCACAGACATCACCGAGTCTACCTGTGGAATAAGATACTTTGCAGAAGGTGGTATGCAGAGATGTAGCTGAAATGCTGTGAAAGGAGGTTTATAAGGAATACTGGGGCACAGGACACCAGCCCTGTGGGATCAATACTCATGCTCCAAGTACACAGAAAAATTATAAATCAGACTAGCAAGTGTTTCAGTGGGTATGAGGGCGGTGTGCTGTTGTTGGTTTAGATGTTATTAAGGGCTGTGATTTCAGTCAAAAAAGGAGAAAAGTGAGGTTGACGTGTCTAAACACCAAACAGGTAGAGATTTACCTCGAGGTCCTTAAATAAGCTATTTGAATTCTCTACCTCAATTTCCCTGCCTTTAGAAATTAGGTAATGCCCACGACGACTCCTCACAGGGGAAGTGGTGAGCAATGACTGCTGCCCAAGCAATGTTCCCACAGCAGTTAAAATACCCCGTTGGTTATTACCAGTACTCTCTGGGGAGCTGGACGCTGGAAAGCGAACGGCAAGTGCCATGCCTGGATCGGAGGTATAAAGCATCGGAACAAAATGAACCCTTCTACAACTCGAATTGAAATGGAGTGGAGACCTCATTGTTTTTATTTGGTAATAGGATGAACATACATGGACTCAGTTACAGAAAAACTGGAATGTTGAAAAATGTTTTATACATTTAGAGACCACAAGCCTCTTCTTTCAAATAAGGAACTAACAATAAATACATATTGTTTAAAATTATTCTCAGAACAGTTGAGAATACTTGGCATTACATGGCATCATGAATTTTAGGTTTGCGTTTTGTTTTTTTTTTCTCCTTATGAGTCTAACAAACCAAACAGGTTGTTTTGTTTTTTTCATTACTCTACGCACCCAGTCCCAGGAGCAAACTTGTGTCGAGTTTGCTTTCAGCATGTATTTTAACTTGTTTTCTTTCCCCTGGTGCAAAATGGCGTAACGACCTGCCTCTTTCTCTCTGTTAGAGAACAGGTATCTGTTGTTTAGTTTAGTTCAGTTCGAGAAAGACATCTCCATTATCATTTCTGCTAATATAAACATACTCCAAAGTTTATGTTCAACTTCATACATAGAATTCCCTGTAGAATGCCAGCTGAGAAAAGGTTATTTTACAAGACCAAGACCCTTGAATTTGGTTAATCTCCCCTTATCCTTCCTACCAATAGGTTTAATGTTTCTTAACTTCATTTAGGACCTGTCACTGTAGGGTTAACCACAAAAGCAGTGAAATCTACTGTCACAGATAAGCCACAATGTTCATCCTTCCTCCCTGCTGAAGGTAGTCAGCACCCTAAGGTATGACTTCGACTGAAATGTCTGCAAGAAGTAGCGTCATCATAACAAAGACGGTTCGACTTGATGATCTCGGAGGTCCTTTCCAACCTTAGTGATTCTATGATTCTAAGAGAGATACATAGTCTTATTTAAACACGATGTGGTGGATGCAGCTCCTACCACAGCAAAGGAAGACAGCGCCACCCTGACGTGCTAGCTTTACACAGACCGCCCTGCGTGTAATTAGTTGGACGTGTTTCGGTTACTGAGCCTTTGGCCCCAGGCGCTGCGGTGGGACCAGCAGGACTTTGCATGCAACTCCCTCTGATTTCAGTGCAACTAGGAGAGTGATCAGGCCCTAGGTGTTATTTCGCTCTAAGCTGATGGTGCAAATGCAATGGCTTTTGTCTATCGGGGAAGAATGGGGAGGAGAAAAGCGAAGGGAAATATTCCTGTGAGAATCTGGGCCTGTAGACAACCAGAAGGTCTGGTAAAAACCCAACCAGAATCCTACAATAAAAATAGCAAATATTTAAAAAAATTGCATATAAAAGTGTATAAAAATATCATTCAAGCAAGAAGAAAAGGAAAATGCTCACTCTGTCATCCTACTGCTAGGTTTTATCACTAGAAAACCCAAATGGCCATAAGTAATTTTGTTTAACAGATGCACTCCTATGACCACCAGCAGAGACAACGGGTTTACGTATATTCCTCCTACCACTGGATAGCTTCTAAAATCAGGGTGTTACAAGTACACAGCAGTCGACACATACAGGCTTGGAAAAAAATCAAAAGAATACAAAATGCCAAGAGTATGCTGTGAGGCTTGTGAGTGAGTGCTGTTGTGCACTTAGCTATGAGGGTAAATAAATTCACTAAAACTGAACTTCAAGTCCTCAGCCAGCTTGCCTGGAAGTAGCTCCATTTCCTTCTACCTGGTAGTCAAGTCACCAGAGCAGGGAGAGATAACGCCTCAAAGACAGGCACGTGTCCCAGTCCTGCTTGGGTACGGAGCCGAACCCTCTGCTTGCTGGGGTTAGAAGGGACATGGCAGTAAGGAGAAGGCAGTCTCCGCAAGCAGAAATGCACGGCCAGTGTCTCATTTTAACAGAAATCAATGGCAAGGGCAGTGGTCACTCACCCTGCTCCTGCTTTGATGGCAGTAATCAGACAGGGAAAGGGCTGTCTGGGATCGCAAACCTTGTCTGCCTGTGGAAGCAGGGGGAGCACCACATGAGGATGCACACCTGACACTAAACCGAGACTGGAGCAGACCTGCTCATGTTTTGGATAACACAAGTGGGAAAAACCTCTGTACCACTTTGGAGAGAGCGGAATTTATGCCTTAAAAAGTGAAAGCATGTTTCTTTCCCTCCTTTCTACCTGGCCAGCACCAATACCCACTCCCTGGAGTGATCTGCATGGAGTCAGTGCCACAGGGTTTCTTCTCATACTGAGCCAGCAGGTTCCTGCTTTTGAGTGCTGACATTCAGGCACCGTGCCAGCACGGCTCTGAGATCAGCATCGGTTCAACACATGCGAAAGCATGGGATCACTCTGTTGGTTTCAGCTATTGGGTAAGGTGATGGATTTAAAAAGTGTGAGACAATGGTTTGATTATGCTGTTATTTGCTGAGTATAAATGGCTAACATATGGCGTAGAGGAGGATGAGTTTCATTATTATAAAATCAAATATGAGAAAAAAGGAGCCAGTAAGAAGTATTTAAGACCAATCTCACAAATTCCTGGAGATAGACTAGTTTATTCTTGTTGAAGCAAAAAATGTATTGTCCTTGTCAGGTTCCATAATTTCTAATCTGAAAAGATTATTGTGCTTTTCAATTAAAAGCCACGTATGGGACCCACTGTAGAATTTGCAAGATCTAACAGCAAAAGTATTAATAAATAGGAAGGTAAGCTCATGGACCTTCTGATTGCAGAGCAGCACAGCACTGCCAGATACCTATTTTGAAATATTTTTTCTTTCCAGACTGAGCTTGTAAGAGTTTGTAAGTACATACACAAACATTTGCATATTCAAAGGGTAGTTTGCAAAAACACCACCAAATGCCATTCTTCTCTGGCATAACCAACTACATTTTGGAAAGCACATCCATCATCTTTTTACAATTAAACATAGAAATCTGACCACATAACTTTGGAAGAAACCCATTGTGTGATTTGCAGGAAAGCTGGTTGACACAGGCATTTTGAGAGGGTGCATCACAGATGATTACATTTTTTAAAAAATAATTTAAAAAATAAACAAATGCCTTCTTTCACATGTGTGATCACTTCTTGCATGTTGTCACAGAAACGCATGGTTCAAATCACTGATTGAGTGCAGCCCAAAGAACTGACACCCTTTGAGCCATTTAAATAACGAACAGAATACAATGAGGGCGGTGAAACACTGGAACAGGTTGCCCAGAGAGGTGGTAGATGTCTCATCCTTGGAAATATTCAAGGTCAGGCTGGACAGGGCTCCAAGCAACCCGATCTAGTTGAAGATGTCCCTGCTCATTGCACAGGGGTTGGACTAGATAACTGTTAAAGGTTCCTTCCAACCCCAACTGTTCTGTGATTCTATAAAAACATATTGCTTGCTTTTCTTTTTTTTTTTCTTTTTAAATTTTAGTGTGTCCAGGAGTTCAAGCACTACGTCACCATGAGTCAAAGGTCTCTTAATCCCCTGAACACCAGTCCCAGCTGAAAGAAAAAACACTGATAGTGATACTTGCAATGGTACCCCTCCCTATTTTAAGGGGGTAAAGTGCCTGGATTCACCCTGTCAAGTTACACAACAGTTTCTGAGAAGCAGAAGATGCCTGGTGCTCTTCCAGCAAGGCAGAGCTTTCTGAGAGCACCATCAAGTCCCTGCATAGAGGCGGAAGCGTGCCGTCTTCAGCACGCAGCTTTCCAGGCTGTGCTGCCCTCTGTAAGATGCACTTGAGCACCAGAAGACCCCTTTGTACCTACTGGTGGGCACTCCCAAATCATTCTGTAGAATTTCAGCATGAGGCCAACAGTATGGGCCCTACATTTGCAGAATTTCTGTCTTATTCACTGATTGTATAGTCTTACTGAGGATTAAAAAGGAAAGCATCTGAAAACATAATTTCTATGTATCTGGGGAAAGTTAGGTAAAGATGTAAAACCAGAAATCTTTCCTTACTCTTTATAAACATGGGCCATTAGCTAATGAATACCTAATCCTTTTCCATTTTTGTTTGTTTGTTTGTTTTGATTCCTTCTGTGGAATAAAATCAGAGAAAGCAGTTCTGTATTTTTTTTTTTAATTTTTATTATTTTACTACACAATTGTACAGTGGCTGATATCTAGTTCAACTGGGAGGTGCCTAGACATAACACTCCTTGGCTCACAATGCACTAGCACAATGCTGCAGAGTGTTCCAGGGAGGTGGGGGGGCAGAGTAGGGGACTGCAGGTGTGATCCTGGGAGGGGACCCCACGATAGATGCTTTCATCTGGCCTAGTCTCTTTGTATAATTCTGATTTCTAGATTTCACTTTCACTTTATATATTCCCAAGCTAACAGATTTCAGTGGGATTTTTTTTTACACAACAACAACAACAAAAATTCTAAAAAGTGCTAATAATCCACTGTAGCTTATTAAAATGATTTTAAAAGAGCAGGAGAATGTTAGAGCTAGCTCTGTATATTGCAAAACATTTTGCTGCATACCTGTGTGCCGAGAGCAGTAACTCCAACTATAGCATCTCTTCTAGAATGGCAGCTCTGATCTGCAGTCCCCAAGAGACTGCAAATCCATCACCTCCCTTAGCAGCTCCAGCCGGTGGTGACTAACCCTAACAATCAAGGAAAAATGTTTTCCAGACTGATTTCATGCCTTTGTGCCAGTGCATGAGAAACAAGAACTGACCAGCCGTGAATTACGCAGTCTGGCTTTGCTGTCTGAAAGAAGTCACTGCCACAAAGAAAGAAAATATCAGAAACAGATGAAGAAAAATATTTAGGTTTTAAATTATTATTATTATTCTACTGTGCATAATCTAAGGCATCTTTAGTCACTGTACATTAGGTAAGGGTAACTTAAAAAGTATTGACCTCTGACCAAACACTCAGTGAGGGTTTGTTCCCCCTGACTTCACGGAGAAGTCTGACTAAGCAGCGACTGAGTCACCACTGCCGTATTTAGTTCGGCAATATTGATATTTCATCAGTGTGCCTTCAAAGAGCCTGGTCAGGGCTGCAAGTCATATTCTACCACTCTTATCTGAACGCTGATGGAGGTGGGGAAAGGAAAGCGGGAAAGTGCTACGTGGTGACACAGCCCTCTGCCTGTCACACAACATGGAGTGTGCTCGGCACTGACTTCCCAGCACCCCACTTTCCTTAGAAAATCTACCCCAGAGCTACCAGGACCTTGCCATTTTTTTAATTTACTTTATTTAAATGAGCTGATTCAGTGAAACCAACTGTGAGCTCTAAGAACTGCAAGAGTTATTTTTGTACGTCTTCCTTCTGAAAACATGTGATTGAAGTGCAACCTTTTCACAGCATGAACCTAATCTAAATCTCTGGCTTTGAACAAACTCAAACTCTGGTGTCCAAAAAAAGAACTCAAAATGTCTCTAGCCTCAATAATCAAAATCCCAGACACAAACACTCCTGAGTGAGAAGGTATTCACATTTAAATGTGGATTTAGGCTGAGCTCACTGCTGTGATTTTTGCTAGTGTGGCGGGAAGCTCATCCCTGTACATGCACGGTTTAAGCAGGAACAGAGACCCAAGCTCTAATACAGGCTGGTGGTAAAGTCCTGTGCTTTTGAAAATGAAAAGGACACACCAAAGATTTACCTTCCTAAGCCAATGTTTCGCTTTTTCTTTACATAGCAAAGAGCCATGACAACAGTCTGGTTCCTTGTAAAATGCATATATGACCAACACAGCAAGATCCCATCCTGAACAAAAAGCAGTTAGGCAAAAACCAGTTGCATGTGTATGTATGTGGCTTGATATCCACACAGACAGGTAAAATTATGTACAGTTAACTAGATCCCTACCAAGATCTCAAGCCAGAAAAACACTTACATACATGTTTGATGTTTCTCTTATAAAGATAACTTCCTGAATTAAGGACTGCGCCAGCTGGTTTCTTAACACTTCTCTAAAATGGGCCAAAATGATGGCTACTTTCCATGTGTCTAACTCCACTGGATAAGACAGTTTTATCCACCGCCTCCAGCAGTGTAAATACACTTTTTAATTTTAGTTTTGTCCATCCACACTTCTCCAGCAAGGCTTTTCCTTTTCTTTGGCCTGTCCATTCAGTCAGTGATGAAAGAAAGACCACACTGAGATGAAAGTAAGATCCATGTGTTTCCCTGCTGCCCTTCTTCTCTTAGATCTTCAGGTCAGACAAAGAGTGGTTACTAGTAGCCCATGAACAAACGTGGGAAACAGCTCATTATCTGTAATCTCAAATTAAGGCAGGCACGTCAAGCGGTACATTAGTACATGCTCTCTGAGACTGACAATAAAATTTGCCTCAAGAGCATATCACTTGCTTTGATTATTCCTTTCATATTGCTAAATACAAAACCAGAACAAAATTAAGGGTTGAGCGAGTCTGCCTGCTGTTTAGAAACAAAAACATTTTGTTATCATTACATCATCTGGGAAAGACATCACATCCTAACAAATGGTCAAACGACTCTACAATTTTACCGTTCTTATTAGTAAAATCTTCTATGGTGAGAGTAAAACTGATGTCAAATTCTGTCTACCAGCAACTGGAAATGGTTCTCAGGGAAAAGAAAAAAAGTGAGGTATTATCAAATTTTCTTCCTTTCATTTTTTTTTAATATTCTTTTGCATCAACTTAATGTTGATTTCACAAGCTGAGGTATAGCAAAGGGCAATACTGGCTTTTGAAGATGACTCTCATCTAAATATTTGACCTGTCCAGAGAAACGGAACCATATGCATCAGGAAATCACCACTGGTGGTTTGGTTTTTTGTTTGTTTTGTTTTGTTTTTTTTTTTAACAGAAAACTTCCCAAGACAACAAAAAATGCACACATACATGAACAAACAAACAAAAATAAAACTGACCCAAAAAACCAAGGCCCCCACCCTAGAACCCAGAGTCATTAGCTGTGAAGTAGCCAGTGGGAGGAGGAGTGTTTCGAAAGTTGTTTAATGCCTTCCCCAGAAACTGGTCTTTGCGGAAGGAGGAGAAGAACAGGAATGAAGAAGCTCAGCTAAAATGATGAAAGAAATTTGCAGTCTCTTTTTTTATATATTTTTACTCTTCCGTATCTGGAAAAAAAAAGAAGAAAGAAAAAGTGTCAAATGCTGCCTTTCTCCCCCTTGTCCAGGGAGCTTGTAATCTGGGAAAGAAAAAGAAGGGTGTCAGTTTAGACAGTCTCATTTCCTCCAAGCAGTGCATCTTTGCATAACTGTTGAAAGGCTGCAAGGTGAGGTGCACCAAAGCAATACCTCTTATTGGCTCAGTTGGAAATACCATTCTGTCCTACACAAAGTCAAATCCATTGCTCTCTGGCTAATCCAGTAGGAATTCAACCTTTGGCATCAATGGGATCATGTGACAGAATCCAGCTTGCTTACACCAAGAGAACCCACTAGGTTTCTTTGCTTTCTGATTACGTTTGCTCATTAGCTCTTCCAATATCTTTTCGCTCATGAAAGTGACAATGTTTGTTCATGTGGTTTGAGGTGAAGAAAAGAATGACCTCCAGACGCAAAAAGAGCATTACGTTTTAGAAGCCCCTTTCTCCCAAAGAGCTTGCAATGAAAAGCACAGCCTTATGTATGGATAGGTGCCTGAGATCTAACAAAATCTATGCATTTCACAATCTGCTTCACTCCTCTGTCAAATATTTATAATCCCTTGGCCTCAAAATTAGGCTATATTTGACTAACATTATCCTGAATGTACGAACGTGACTTTTTTTCTATGTCCTATACCATAAGTGAATCTTCACAATGAACAGATCTCTTTGATGAAGAAATATAGACAAGAAATCTTTTCCTTTACTTCTAGTGTAAGAGGACAGTTTCTAATGGAAGAGGACACTCTATCCAATCCTCCTCATATCCTCCTCTAGAAATCCTCTGAAAAAGCTTCAAACAGGAACATGAATATTTTACTCCATATTGGCTGTCCCAACCAGTTATCTGAATACGCCTGGCACTCTGCTTAGCTACTGTTACTCTGACAACACTTATGTCAGCAGAGTTTGAAAGTGCATTTGAAAGCATCTCTCAGCCAAGGAGATTCATCCCAAGGAGAGATGAATTTATCTGTAAGGCTGGGCATGCCTTGGAAGATGTGATCAGAATCTCTTTGGGTCTTTTCAGCTTCTTTTGGCTTCAATAGGGCTATTGTCATTTTGGTTTTGTTTTAAGTAGTATTTGGGCAAAAGACAAAAAGGACTGGCAAAACAAAGAGCTAAACCTTTGCTACTGAATTGCTTTATCTCTGATGAATGTATAGCAGTAGCTGCACGAATCTGTTAGTGAGTTGGTATCAGTTTCTTCTTCTCTGCAGTTAACAGGGGGACTTTTCCTTTCAGGATGGTCCCCTGTAAGCTGCTACAATGTCTTGCTCACTGATGCAAATCTAAGACACTGCTGTAAAGAATCAGGCTTTCAGCATTTCATTCAATTTATTTAGACTGAGTCGTGACATTCCCAACTCTACCATCAGTATAATCTACAACAGGCAATAGTAACAGCCATGACAATAGTACTACACTTCCTTGATGTCTCCCATCTAAAAGGTTCAGCCTGATTTACTGTCATTAGCAGGATCATAACAACCCTGTTGTTATTAGCCACATTTTAAAGAGAAAAGATTGACCCAGAAGCAAAGGTAATAATTTGGGACACATGGACTAAATTATGTCTTTGAGCAGTAATTATTTCTGAACCTCTTAAATGATTTGCTAAATCACACCAGGAATCTGAAACAGAGCTGGAAGTACCACCCAACATGCCCTCCCCTTCCTATACCATCCATATTCACAAGACTTCTAACCCCTCCTAACCTTGTTAATGAAACATGGGAAAATGCAATGTTTTTTTCCAGACTCTAAAAGTTCCCTGTGGAGAACTGAGTCATGTGTTGCTCGTTGCTTCTGTTAGCCACATCATCAGCGCCAGTGAGAACATTCCAGTACAGCATTTTCTTTAAATTTGTTTTCTACTTGATGAAGCAGATGTGTTGGTTTGCTAGCTGAATTTCCCTTCGGATATAATATAGCTTCCCTACAACTACCTTAACCTTGGATGTGATTCAGCCACTTTCTCATTTCAGCACAATCGGTCCTGTGCAAATATTAGTACATATCAACAGAGATAATTGAAAGAGGAAAAAGAATGAATATGCAGCGCTCGGTGCACAGGAAGCCTTTAAGTAGTCCACTTGGCATATATTGAATTTCATTATCTGAAATAGCCTCGACTGAATGCACATCTCAGTCCTTCAGTGTTCCTGACGACATTATGTTGTTTGTCAAGGTTGAGTATTGGCCCTCCCCTTGATCACTAAATGCAAAAACCAGTGACTTCTAAAGCTCTTCATGTGATACCAGCAGACACTGCGAGGAGATATTAAATCCACTTCTGTTATCAGCCTGTAGTTCATACTACAGCATTTTTAACTTGTGCTTTCTGGATTGTGAATGGATATATAACAACAGGTTGGATGGGGCTTTGGGCAACCCGGTCTAGTGTAGAGTGTCCCTCCCCATGGCAGGGGGGTTGGAACTAGATGTTCTCTAAGGTCCCTTCCAACCCAAACCGTTCTGTGATTCTATGACGTAATTACTATGTTACTATATAGTTTGACTTACTGAGGTGAAAGTACCCTGCAGTTCGTCTTTGCCTTCACGCAGAATTACTCAGTGTATGACTGTGTCCATACAGGAAGCTGGCTGTCAGTTTTGCACAATCAGTGATTAATCTCACACATTTGCCTCTCTATTTGTGATAAAACAAATGCTTTGGAGTCCAAGGCCTTACAAGAACTACCCATTTTAACAGTTGGCATTTATTATGTCTGCCTAACGCAAACTTTCACAATCTGCTACCCAGTTGGAGAACAGGAACAGAGCCCCAGAGGCATTTAGACTGAGGTGAGAGTTTAGACTGACTCAAAAACTACACCTGTTCTGTCATGACTCACACTCCTCACTGAGCACAAATCACAGGCGTGATGCCGGTTGTACCAGCTGGAAGTGATGAGTTGACCTCTCCCAACACCACTTCTGAGGGGTCTGGCTCTGCCACTCCAGCCAAATGCCTGTGCTTTCCCTCCATCCCTTCCTTCCCAGCCCCAGAAAGCCCAGCGCAGTCTGGAGAGGGCTCAGGACACCTTCCCATGGCCTTCAGCACCAGGCCAGGCTGGCAGGACAAGACCAAGCCCTGTGGTTTTCAAATTGCATTTAAAAGAAAACTGCTATCTTCTCTCCTAAAAAACAAATGCTGAATTCAGACTGCAGGACAATGTGATCTGGAATAAGGATTTTGTGGATAGGGTTTTTTTCACAAACTACTTAGCTTGCTTGGTAGTCCCCGATGAAAGTGTTTGTGAGGTTATTGCATGGCCCCTGTTTCCTCTGCTCAAATATGCATTCCTTCAGCATTATAACCATACTTAATTATGAAGGAAGCACAAGATGACCCCACAATTATCCAGGAGGACACACCTGGATTTTCTTTCTAAGTAGACTGTGATAACAGAAATACAGAATCACAGAATCGTAGAGGTTGGAAGGGACCTCGCAAGATCATCTAGTCCAACCCCCCCTGCCAAGGCAGGGCCACCTAGAGCACATCACTCAGGAACGTATCCAGTCAGGTTTTGAATGTCTCCAGAGAAGGAGACTCCACAACCTCTCTGGGCAGCCTGTTCCAGTGCTCTGTCACTCTCACAGTGAAAAAGTTTTTCCTTACATTAACATGGAACCTCCTATGCTCCAGCTTGGACCCATTGCCCCTTGCCCTATCACTTAATGACACCGAGAAGAGCCTAGCTCCATCTTCCTGACACTCATAACCTTGCAGTTCACTTCTGAAAAAGTAATGCTTACCATGAACAAATCTTATGTTCTTAGCACGTTGCATGAGCAGTTCTACAGGATGGAACGACTTCACCACACCACCAAATAACATTACCCTTGAGGTACTACTACCCCAAGATATTTTTGAGCTAGAGTTTTAATACACATAAAAAGCAAAAGAGTTGTCTCAGTTAATCATATCCATTCAGTATATTCCTTACTGAGCTCCCTATGGTGATGCCTTTTCACATATTTATGATGTAACATCATAAAGATGTCAATTAAAAAAAAAATCAGCATACAATTATATTAAAATTAACATTTATTTATTTTGTATATTTTATTCTTGAAAATTTAGGGGGAAAAATGAATCCTATAAGCTTTCTCATTTCTATTAAAATCAGATTCTTTTGTCACATCCCAATAACCGTGTGTGTTACACGGACTGTCAGTATACGTACCAACATAAACAACACATATCAAAAGGATTGCACTTGGAGGGAAATTGAATACACAAAGTTTATGTACACTGTGACTCTTTAGCCTGAAAAGGGAGAGTTGCAGGGAGAATTTAATAAAAGGTAAACAGAATGATGAGTGGTGCTAAGAAAGTGAATAGGGAACAAGTACCCACTGTTTCCCACAATCCAAGAAGGGGTTATCAAATTAAATTATCAAGCACTAAACTTGAAACCAATAAAAAGATGTGATTTTTCACATAATGCCAAAGTAAATTTTGAATTGTGTTGCCTCAGAGCCCAGTTCACAAAAAAGTACCAGGTCTCTAAAGATAATTAAGCAAAGTAATGGAAGAAAAATCCATCAGAGGCTATTCAAGTCAGAGACTTGACCTCTGCCTTAGCTCTCTGGAAGACAGAAGAGTGGAAGGGGGAGGCATTGCTCTGTTTTTCTTCTTTGTTCATTAAGATCTCTGCTATGAAATGTTGTCAGGTAGGTGATGGAGAGCTAAAGGGACTTTTGGTCTGACCTAGCATAGTTGTTCAAGTGTTCGTAGGGAAGTTGACTTGGTGTTTGGAAGTATCCTCCACCCTCACTTATTAAAAGCCTAGGCTTTTCAAGATAAGACTCTTCCAAACTCTGTTCTCCCCCAGCACCCTGCTCCATCCAGGCGCTGGGTGAAATGACAACAGAAATGAAAAATTGTTGAAATGCCAGTTGATACCATGAAACAATTAATTCCGATGCAGTGCACAATGAGGGGAAATAATAGCCTGAGTAAATGTGTTTCAGACAACCTGTAATCCAAAGGGCAGTTATCCTTCCTACTACAAATGATGGAAATACTTGTAGCTGGTGGGGCAGATCGCTAAATCTGCCACTTCTAATTCCTTTCATGGATTCACTCAGCATCTTGCAGGAGTGACCCCTTAAATTTACAAGCTTATTCCCAAAATCTTGAGTATTTCTTCTCTCCCCTGATTGCTAAAGTGTGCTCAGTCATAACGTGTCCCTGTCTGAAAAGCACTGTTAAAGCTATTTGTAGCATTCGGAATAAAGTGAAAATATCAAAAAACTCAGTGCTCAGTTCTCAGCCCTGGATGATCCTGCCTCTTATTAAAGCCATTTGGAAATCCTTTTCAAAGAAAATCAACACCATGAATAAATAAATTCTGTGTATTTATGCTATTGTCTTGCTTCTGTTGCACCAGAGATGAATGAGGCCTAAGAAACAAAGTTCAGAAGATCAGTGAAACAAAGAAAAAGTATGCATATCAAAGTTAATTAATCTCTGTTATCTGTCTTTTTAATGGATGAGAAATTTTATAGTGATTATTTTTTCAAAGAAAGCCAGAATGTTATTCGAAGATGTCTGCATCCTGTTTAAAGCAAGGGAAAAAAAGAACAAACGCTGTTGGGAAAAAGTTTTGAATACTTGTTTTGTAACTGAATTTAAATACGATCGTTCTAATCTAGCAGATGACCCAAGTGCTTAACATTCATTTTGCTAGGAGGAGAAATGACATTAGCATAGAAGGTATTTTAATTTTTGAGCTTTGGCACATAATTATCCCTAAATCATTCATGACGTCAAACAATTTCTAGTCCTGTTCACACTGATGTTGTGTTTTATGTTTGCTTGACAGCTTGCATTACACTTGACCTGAGATCACATCAGTGGTGGAAGAAAAGAGATTAGCTTTGTTTTAATTTATGTTGTTTGCTTACCAGCACATTATGGAAATACATAACAGCAGAGAAAACCACAATGAATACATTGCAAAAGTTTGGTTACACCAAATAACACTTGAGTGTCCTGAGGAAAGCATGTACAAAAGAAATTACAGAATCACACAGAATCACAAGGGTTGGAAGGGACCTCGAAAGATCATCTAGTCCAACCCCCTCTGCCAAGGCAGGGCCACCTAGAGCACATCACTCAGGAACACGTCCAGTCGGGTTTTGAATGTCTCCAGAGAAGGAGACTCCACAACCTCTCTGGGCAGCCTGTTCCAGTGCTCTGTCACCCTCACAGTGAAAAAGCTTTTCCTTACATTAACATGGAACCTCCTGTGCTCTAGCTTGGACCCGTTGCCCCTTGTCCTATCACTTAATGACAGTGAGAAGAGCCTGGCTCCATCTTCCCGACACTCACCCTTAACATATTTATAAACATTGATGAGGTCACCCCTCAGCCTCCTCTTCTCCAAGCTAAAGAGACCCAGCTCCCTCAGCCTTTCCTCATAAGGGAGATGTTCCACTCCCTTGATCATCTTTGTGGCTCTGCGCTGGACTCTCTCTAGCAGTTCCCTGTCCTTCTTGAGCTGAGGGGCCCAGAACTGGACGCAATACTCCAGATGCGGCCTCACCAATGCAGAATAGAGGGGAAGGAGGACCTCCCTCGACCTACTGACCACAGCCCTTCTAATGCAGCCCAGGATGCCATTGGCCTTCCTGGCCACCAGGGCACCTTACTGGCTCATGGTCATCCCCCCGTCCACCAGGACCCCCAGGTCCCTTTCCCCTACACTGCTCTCCAGCAGGTCAGTCCCCAACCTGTACTGGCACATGGGATTCTTCTTTCCCAGGTGCAAGACCTTACACTTGTCCTTGTTAAATCTCATCAGGTTCCTCCCCACCCAGCTCTCCAGCCTATCTAGGTCCCGCTGAATGGCAGCACAACCCTCCGGTGTGTCAGCCACTCCTCCCAGTTTAGTGTCATCAGCAAACTTGCTGAGGGTACATTCCATTCCCTCATCAAGGTCGCTCATGAAGATATTGAATAGTACCGGACCCAGCACCGACCCCTGAGGGACTCGACACTTATTATGCAAAGCAACCTGCAGGAATAAGTGTGAAAGCTTATTCTATATTTGATAATCAAACATAATTCAAAGCTCTGAACATGTTTGGGGTAAAAGCTAGATCACGGTTTTCAGAAAGACCTGTTCCATCGTGAATGGAAATGAAAACCCCAGTGCTTCTCAAGGCGAAAAATGGATAAGCTGCCATAGGCAGAAGGATAATCAAATCTAACAAAGTTTTCATCCAAACATATGAATCAGAATATTGTAATTAGCACTGGGCAAATAATTGCTTCTTTGATTGAGTGACTAAACTGAAAAATTAGGATAATGCTTAGCTCTGGGTCATACACAAATAATTGCTTACTTTCTCTCATGGCAAAAGCGACTGACTGTTGAGGAATAGGTTTTTTTGGTGGAAGGGGGTGGAGGGGAAATGAAAGATCAAGCTGAGCTTTTCATGTAACTCAAAGAAAACTTTCATTTTTACGATTTCCTTAAAGCTGGCTAAAAATATGAAACATCATTTTAAAGCAAAAATTCTCATTTGGATTTTTTTTCAGTGCCTCTTCAGTTTCTGACAGTCACTTATTTTGAAGTAGACTTAAACTCCTAAATAACCTGATTGAAAATAGCACTTTTCAACTAATATCTCTTTCTGGTTTTCCTATTCTACATTTATCACTGCCTCCAAATTCCAGGTTTTGACATTAAGAATAGCAAAACAGCAGTTTAGAAGTAGAGAAAAGAATGAATTGCCTAGCTACGGCCCGATCAATGGTAATAAGTAGTAAAGATTATTATTAGGGTATGAGTTTCAGAAAACTAACCTGTAAATACACTCTCTTTGTCCAGCTTCTGTGGACTGAATGTTACGGAACCGCAGACTGAGCAGCCCAAGGGGACTGATGTCCCTTTGACCTGCCTCCAGGGAGAGACCAGGCAGCAAGTCCAGCACATGAAGCAAAGGGCATGAAGGTAGCCACCAAGCACCCAGCTGGCAGTTTGTAGAATGCAGTCTTTAAATTTGGATTCCAACATAGCTGACTGTTGGATTTCTTCCTTCTTAAGGCTTCTACTTAAATTACTTGTCAGAGTCCCTATCTGGTAAGATACAGATAGCTGGCATGCTCAAATTGGAAGCTAGTTGTTCCACAGGGAAGGGGTAAGACCAAAGCTAAAGGTCACTGACTTTTTTTTGAGGAGCCGTTTCATATACTTCGTCTCCTTCAGTCATTTCCTTTGGATAGGACCTTGCTTCTCTTTCAGGGCTAAGTGTTGCATGGGGAAAAAGAGGTCTGCTTGTCACTGGACTGAACATAAATTCATGGAGCTGGGGAGCAAGGATTCTCCTCTTGCTGAAGCAGAGAATTTCTATATATCATCACACAGGCAAATTATCCTAAATGGGGGAAGAAAGACTATAACAGAAGCAAGGTCACAGCTCCACTCCCTGACTGGTGCAATAAAATGGCTGATGGTGCAAAATCATAGAGGAATTTCCACCATGTGCTGCGTAAATTACACATTCCTCCATGCCTCTAGGACCATGCACGTTACCTCTGAGGAGCAATGCAGCCATATGCTCTAACTGAGCAGAACTATATTTAAAGGACCAAAGGTAACCTGAAAAAATGTTACCCATAAAGTTAACTACTCAAAAAACCCACTTAAGTACCTACAGTGTGAGGTTTTTTTTCCCCACGATGCATCTGGAATGAATATTACAAATATTCACTTAAATCTGAAATCAAGCCAAATGCTATTCCCAATTTTTAACCTTGTCACATATATCTGTGACTTCATGTAAAGTAGAAGCAAAAAGCAATCAAGCATCCTAAGGACTAACTACCTGGTACAGCCTGAACAATGGAAAGCAGGCTAAAAAAAAGAGATACATGAAAGTCTCAAAGGAAAACCAGGTGCTTTCCCTAAGATTTACATACAAACACTCACAAAACCCGCAAGCGGCACAATTATACAAGGTACCTTTCTATACATTCCCCATATTCTCATCGAGCACGCATGCCATGGTGATGTAATGTTCCCGAGGTCAGGATGTTAACAATGAATCTTGCATTTAGCTTCAAATATCACATCACATCATGTTCATCTTCTGTTTGATATTAAAACAGCATAAAACCTTCTTCAGAGTACATCCCTCTATGCAAATTCCAGCTTGCCTCAGGTGCCACTTGCTAAATTAGACACACACTTTTTTTTTTTTTTTTCAGAACAAAAAAGGGATTTTAAAAAGCACAGAAGCTCTTTCCCCTTCCAGTTATCCTATATCGCACTACTATGGAACAATCGTTCAGCATAGATAAATTATAGTGAAATATGCCTTTTTGGATAGAAAAATGTCTTCACGCTTTCAAGCTAGCTTTTCCAGAAGGTACCAGTACAACGCTTTCAGATTTCTAACTTGGGGCAATAACCTGTAATGTAATTCAAATAACAGGCCATAAAAAGAAGTAAGAAAAGGAAGGAAATTGTCCTTAGAAGTAGTCTTAGACTACTGTAATTCCAATTTGACACTGCTGCTGGGTACTGAAGTATAATATCAAGAGCACTATCAAGCAGCAAGGAGGAATCCAATGCATTTGCCGTACAAAAACTGAAATGGGCTTTTTACTTCTGACAATACCAGAGAAATCAGCCAATCTTTTGTAACAGAAATAAAAATGGCACTCTCATTTGTATGACCTGAAATTTACATTTTTAACTCTCTCAAGAAGATACAGACAAGTGCTGATCATTTATATGCTTGAGTAACCTCTTTTAAAACAACACTGGCATTAAGCAGATTACACGAGCAGGGCTTTGTCAGAGGAAGTCTGCTTAGTGTTCATTGCTCTGTAGTGGTCTTGGCTAGATTGACACACATGAAAACCGTGTCTGCAGACAGCTGCAAAGACAGTTCTTAAATGGTGGAACAGCTTTGCAAAAGCTGCATTCTCCTTAAATGAAGCTGGGAAGAATCTTGCTAATTCAACTCTGTCTGGGATAACTGTGGAGCCATCATCACGGCTCCTGACACCACCATGTTCCTACAACAAAGGCATTCTCAGATAACAACATTCTGTGCCAGCTATTCTGCCACTTGATTTTTGGGGACAACTGGGACAGAAAGAATTTAAGCCCCTGTACTTTACCTTTATAATCAGGGTATTTTCCACTTGCTGATCAAGGAATGATTTCCATGAAAAATTAAGACCAAAAAGCATATTTATATGTTGGCATGGCCAATGTATACAACATACAGGAAAAGTTTTTAACTACTGTTAAGTAATAGTATATCTTATAAAATTCAAAATAAAGCAAGCTAAAACCTCAATTTCTGATAAGCCTCTTCATAGAGTCTGCATACTTAAAAGGCTAATTTATTATATTACTTTAACTGTATTAACTGTACTATATTACCTATATTTTATTTTGTTGCACTGCATAGAGGAATGTACTAGTGAAGCCATGACCTGTCAAAACGCAGGGTGACGATTTGACCACGAGGTGGGAGCATTGCTCATCACACACAGGCAGGGCACAACAGGTCTCTCTATCACTAGCTGTTCAGGATACAAGCTTCCTGTATATTTCTGTGCTACAACCTACAAACGTGCATATTACCATTAGAATAACAAGTTCCAAGGACAAACACACACACAAAAAAGAACCTTCTGACTGTCTGTAATCGCTAGCTGAAAAAGAGTATTTGAATAAACTGCATTTTTGGTGCCCAGAGCAAAGAGTTGCACTGAGAAGTTTGCATTAACATTGCAGAATCTTTTCCCAGCAGAAAGAAAATGAGGAGGTGATAGAGATATCCCGTGAGAGTGGTAATCATAGAATAGTTGGGACTGGAAGGGACCTTCAAAGATCTGCAATACGCAGGGAGATCTTCAACTAGATCAGGCTGCTCAGAGCCTTGTCCAACCTGACCTTGAATGTTTCCAGGGATGAAACATCTACAACCTCTCCGAGTAATCTGTTCCAGTGTTTCACCACCCTCAACATAAAAAATTTCTTCCTTATATCTAGTCTGAAAATGGAAAGAATTGTTTTCTCATTTGTTGTCAAGTTTTGTGAGCAGAAAAAAAACTGCAAAAAACAAAGTTTGTGAATGTAGATAAAAATTATTTCCATGTGACTGCTTACAACTTTCCATTCAAAGTGCTGAAAACCAACTATTTCACATGGGAAAATCAGATTTTCCAAAATGGTTTAATAATGTTCTATCCCATAGGAAACATTTGATGAACTACGTATGCTGATGATGTCTCTGATAGGGTTGTGACTTTATGTGGGAAATGGTAGCCCCATCTCTCTTTTCTTGGAACTCAAAAAAAAAGGGCAGTACTGACTAGCAAGCAGTATCTCCCACAGAAAGAGCCAATAATATGAAGAATAGATTAACATGAGAAGGAGACTAACCTACATTTAAGAGACTTGCACAGGATTTTGAAGCATTTAAGTCAGAAATCTAAGGCATGACTGCAGCTTGCATAGGCATCCTCAGGCTAGCTTTAAAGTAGTTGACTTTGGTACAGATAGGCTCAGTCATACGAAGCTCTGGCTCTGTATATACAGTTCCTCACTGTCTCAGCGAGCCCGATTCCTGTTTCTGGAGGGACACCCTCTTAACTGGTTTTGGGTAACTTCAAGGTAACTCTGACGCAGAAGCTACATTTCACGCCTGTCAGAACAGCGTAGACATGCAGCTTCTATGTCTTCTCGTCCACATGAGATAGTTACTTTATGTGTCCCTGGTCACTTGGTTCCCCGGGTAGTAGGTAGTAGAAGGACAAATGTATTAGAAATATTTTGGTACGCATGTGTTCCTATAACAAGGTATTACAATAACTTCCTTTGTATATGCTCAAAAATCAACTCGGACACAGTTCCTGCAAAGATTTATGTAACATATAGTCTGCAGCTTTCCTCTCTGGGTGCAGGATGCCTGTGCAGTAGGGGAGGGTATCAGACTGACCTCAGTTGGGTGCAGGGCTCTAGCTGATGCTAATGGGTGCTGGTGAGAAAGCTCTAACCCTCAAGGTAAATCTATACAAATGGGCACCTGTTTAATACCAATACAGCCTAGCTACATTCTGAACAGAGGCTGTAAAACCCAAGTACCTTTGACTGCAAAAAGTCCAGGATGAATTTCACCCACCAGCAAACTACACGCGGTGAGTGCATTATAGCTGTAATCTCAGTCTTTCTAACTCCCCTGCTTAATCTTTTTTTCCAACATGTGAAAGACCGTGTACTGGCACGTGAGAAAGCATATGTTCGGGTAAACATTTCAGTAGTCTGCAAACAGCTATGTATTATCCATGGATAACATTTCTTTCTCTACATCCCTCACATGGCTGTAAGGAGATTTCCTCTGGAGCTGAGTAATAGACAGAACAGGTTGTGCAGTATTTATCAGAACAGAAGCACCACCCTGGCACTTTCCTTTCTAACGTGCATCATTGATAATTTTTCTCCTGATTTCTATCAATGACATCATTGGCTATAATCTGTCTCTACAGTGTCTGAATGAAAAACATTCAGCTGACAAATTGTCCTTGCATGGTGACAGTTGCTTATTCACTGTAATCAACTGGTCTCATGGTACTGGTCTTTCCCTAAGGGGATGAACAGAACATTTTCTTACAGGAAGACAGACATTAAATAACTAACACCACACAAAGGCTAGCTACTTGCAAGAACTGAATTCATACCCTCACTCTTCAAGTCAGCACGCAACATTCATTTCTTGGTCCCCCAGCCCAACTACATAGGTGCCCCTAATCTTTCCGAGACCTTGCAAGTGCAGGCCTTCAAATGTAAACTGGTCCTCAATGTAAGTGATTCCCGGGTCTACAGGACCTACAGGGCTCCTGAGTCCTTCTAAAGAAGGCCCAGACTTTCTCTGTGCACCTGGTCCTGCCAGGGCTGCAGCCTTTCAGTACAGCCACTCCTCAGCCACCACCCACCGCAGTGGGGAAAGTAGCCATTCTGCCCATTAATTCTTCTGGGGCCTTGGTAATTACATACAGCATTGTACATATTCATGAACATCTGAAGAGTTGTCTATTATTTGAGTATCTGTGCTTAATTTCTGCATGACCGCAGAAAGAGTTGTAAATGGTAGTACTTGTTCAAGACTGTTTTCCTGACAGACACTTAAGTGAAGTGGGTAAATAATATGACACCTTAACAAAATAACTGAATTTTCCTAAACAATTGTTGCTAAGGGACCTCTTAAAAAAGTACATATTTATATGTCTAAAATTAATACATGCTTCCAGATGAATTTCTCTAAATTTTTAGTTGAGGTATCACATTTTCTTCTTATTTATCACTTTGCTAAAGCAATAGAATTTTTAAGTAATTTCTTAAAAGGAAACAAAAGAAAACATGGTATTGTTCTAAACTGCAGTACTTACAATGAGCTTGTCTTTCTGGACCATCAGAACAAAGTACTGTATTACTTACATTGAGGAATAGTCGTGTTTCAGTTGATGTCACTGAGATATACACAAAGAAAATATTAGCTCTAACTTTGTTCCTGTTTATTTTACTACTTCATACTTCAGCAATAGTTTTTGGAGCAATGTGGGTTCAGATACTATCTCAGACCTTGTAGTACACAGCTGAGGAGGTGCAGAAGAGTAAACATGCCATAGACCTTACAGCTGTTTTTCCACAGTGTTGAAGCTACTAAAACATCTGTGGACCTCGACACTAGGCTCAGACTTGTTTGAAATTATCCCCAGCTGCCCAGGAAACTGTCCTATGGCATTAGATTGCTTCAATTCAACGTTTCAGCAACATCCCTTTTCTACAGCATCCTCAATAGACCTCTATGCTGATGTACTCCCTCCTGCTTGCTTTCCACACACGTAGTTTGACAGTGCTTGGCAAATTGCCCTTTAGACAGTTAAGTCAAGAAAGCTTTGTGTTTGTATTGACATAATATAACACTCAGTCATGAAAAACAGGGATATCTTGTGCAGGTTTTTTATTAGCTCTGTTTTTTGCATCTCCCATGCAGCCTCTCCTAACAGAGAGCAGAATATGGCCCAAAGGAGGTCAGAAGCATAGAACCTCACAAATCCTCATTTTCTATTAAGTAACTCTAATAATCCAGGATTTTTCTTCCAGGCACTGCAGAAAAAATGATGGATAAGGCTTACCAACAGAACAAAGTAAGTGGTGCTAGGCATTATGTGAAAGGGATGATTTTCCCCCAGAATGTTTCAATGGCTTTTGTCAAGTCTAATGACTGTTCGTTAAGTCTGTTTCTGGTTACCACACAATTTTTTGGTTTCAGAGTAAACTGAGGATGTTTAGGCAACAATCGACTGCGTATAAAAACGGGTGACAAAATGTAATAAAATGTTGTCCTTACCATCTGTTTTCTTTGATTCATCCCCCACACTGGACTGATCTTTTTTGTCCAACTTATTGTCTTCCTTTAATTCACCTAGAAAGAAGCAATAAGAAACACTATAAGTATTTTAATGCAGACTGCAGTTTATTAATGCCTGTAACTCAATCTAACTACAACATCCAAAGGAGATGTTCCTTAGGAGAAAAGGGTTGAATTCACAAGGAACTGGATTAACACATCTTTATAGAATAAAGTACCAGACAAAATTTATCCAACTCCTACAGAAAATCAAGCTTTACAATCTACTTTTAAATTTGTTCTAATTGTCAACACCTTTTTAAGTGCACACGCAAACTCATATTCCCTCTTGGTTGTATGTAGACATTAAAAACCTGAGTACAACGTTCATTTAAAAATCAGGACTCTGAATCATTTATGCTTTTAAAGGACTAAGACTCTGCAAGATTTCGTCATAAGTCTCTGCATAAAGAACCACCTTAGGTATCTCAAACAGTCCTATATAATTTTGTCTTACTTTTTCTTACCAGTTTCCTTTATCCACAGATTCATTTGGGTTGGTCCTTTGATGAAGGTATCAGGAAGCAAACAATCATCCTAGCATTGATCACTGGCTTGAAAGTTTCTATAGCAAACCAGGAAAGCAAGCTTTGGCAGAGCACTGGTTGATGCAGAATGAAAATGGCAACTTGAGCTGGGGTGTATTTTATGAAGCCATGGAGGTTAACCAGAGTCATTCCCATTTTCTGTCCTCTATTAGTTATACAGCAAAGCACATCAGACCTTCCCAGGCCATTCTTTCACTGAATGACAATGCCAAATGCAAGATCAAATGAAGAATAACTTATAGGGACAGCTCTAGCAGAACAGGGTTCTGTCAGCTGCAGTGTCCAAACCACAGGAAAGAAGGCGTCCTTCCTCCAGATGTGCAGAGAAAGCCACAGCAGCCTGCCCAGATGGGAACAGGCAGCTTGTCCTTTTCCCCAGAGGAGTAACAGTGAATTTGTGAGCCGCACCTGAACACAAAAAGCCATAATTCTCACTCGAGAATTTTGTAAATGTGAGGTATGTTACAGGGTTGTATTAAAGTTAATGCTTATTCCATTTGTTACTACTATTTTTGTTACTATAACAACTTCACAGCCTCTGGATCAAGATTAAAGGTATTATGTGTTAAAGAGGATCTGATCTGCCTTCAAAATAGTCATGGCCAGTGGATACTTATTTTTTGAACAGCTGAAAAAAGAGAAACTGTAGAGAAGCAAGGTCTTCCTCTTCCACATTGTGCCCTAACTAGTAGAACATTTGTTATTCTTGGATGACAGAGTATCTCTTTCTCTCTCCAATTAAGTTTCATTATAGTAAAAAAGAGGCGTGTTTTTCAAATCTTAAAACATATAGCAAGATGGAAAAAACCATGTCTTGTTCAGTTATCATTCAGAGAAAAAACTTTTCATGTTTTTCTTCCTAAGCTCGCTGTGTGGGTGAGACAAAAATGAAAGCAAGATGATACAGGACAAGCAGCAAGTTCCTCAGCTGATCACACCGCCACTGAACAAAGTGAACAAAGAGGTATGAGTAACTCCAAGCAGGGTTGAGGGTTAACACCTTTTGACAAAGGTGCCCTCTAAAAGGAGGAGACTGTCCTCAGGAAATTAAAACGTATCTAGGAAAGCACAGAACTCTTCTCGCATTTCCTCCACCGTCATACAGTTGATGGTAATGATGAGCTAATACTACTTTATTCAACCACTGCATAAAGAACTTGCTTGACTCTAAGTGCATGCAGGAAAAGATGATGAACCCCCATACATACCTTATTTCCCAGTTTGATCTCTCTGAGAAAGCACATGGGGAGTGAGTGACGGACAGAGACTTCAAACTCATCTGAAATCATGATTTCTGAACTTTCATGAATAGAACTTATTATGAATAGGGGACTTTTGAGTATTGTAAAATCTACCCTACCATACTGCCAGCAGCAGAGCAGAACGATGATCATAATGATCTTTTTGAAAGGGATTACAAAGGCAGAGAAATAATAAGGCAAATACTTTATGATGAGATATTAACATATCACTGTAAAGCTGTGGTGAACTCAGAGATATGAATGTTAAGATTTCATCAGTCTCCAAAGACTCTGCAGTGATTGTACCTTATAAAGCCCTTGTCCCATAAATTAAGGAGCAGAATTTCTTTTCCTGAGGAAGACACTAATTTTCAGAAATCATTATAATTCCTTTCAAAGCATTTTTGACACCTGCAGCAGAGAGACATTGCAGAAAAAGGTACTGTCAAAAATCACTAGAGCACACTTAACCTCCTTATTGTTAGAAGCATGTAAAACAAAGGATTTCAGAAGAAAAGTCTGATGCAGTCTAACTGGGATTTCATATGTCCCCAACCTTTTTATCTCCTTGGGGGCCCACTCCTATTCACCTGCATAACACTGTCTGAAAACAAATGCCATATGTAACAGAGCACAACAGCTTGGATCCCCATAGTTCTTCTAAAAAAAACCCTAATGATGAAGGGATCTCTGGGAAAGGCCAGCAGCCAAGTGAACTACATGAGAATCTTATCAGGACTGTTTTAAACAGAATTTCTGCCTTTGCTGCCATCAAAACTCACTGCCTGAGCCTGGGACTTTCAAAGCCTGTATGCTCACTCAGGCTTTTTCTAAGAGGATGCTTCTGAGTCTGAGTTTTCTGCTGGTTTTGGACTTGCTGATACCAGCCAAGTTTGTGACATGTCACATGTAGCTGTACTGTCATCTTTTTGGTAACAGCTTCAAGGAGTAGGAGCTGGGAGGGGCAAAGACAGTGAAATGGCCAAGGGACAACTGATCTGCTCTCATGAGTCAAATAATTTTTTTTTAATCACAGAATGGTAGGGGTTAGAGGGGACCTCTGGAAAACATCTAGTCCAATCCCCCCAGCTAAGGCAGGATCACCTAAAGCAGGTTGCACAGGATTGCATCCAGGTGGGTTTTGAATGTCTCCAGAGAAGGAGACTCCACAGCCTCTCTGGGCAGCCTGTGCCAGTGCTCCGTCACCCTCAAAGTGAAGAGACTTTTCCTCATATTCAGATGGAACTTCCTATGTTCCAGTTTGTGCCCATTGCCCTCTGTCCTGTCGCTGGGCATCACTGAAAGGAGTCTGGCCTCTTCCTCTAGACATCCACCCTTTAGATATTTATAAGTGGTGATGAGATCCTCTCTCAATCTTCTCTTTTCCAGGCTAAACAGATCAAATTTTCTCAGTCTCTCAATGTTAAATGCAGTTTTCAAACATTTTTTCCACCTTTTGTGGGTGAAAATGTGATTCTTATGTTAACTCATTTCTATAGCAAGATAAAACATTGGAATAAAATTTCTGACAAAAAAGTTCTCCAAAAAAGAGGCTCATGACTGCCCTAATAAAAAAAAAACCAAACAACTGAGCAAGGGAAGCATAAATAAAATAACGCTTAAAACCAGAGAGGGTAAAAAAATCCTCTATTCCAAAACATGTCTACACCTGAGAATTGGCCTTAAAAAGAGTTTATAAGCCAACTTTGCTTCTCCTCTGTCAGTTATCCAAGCAATAATGCTGTTAATTGAACGAAGAATATTTGTTTCTGCTTTTCAGCCTGTGTATTATAACAGGCTGCTTCATTTCCATCAGAGAAGTAATTTTTTCCTATCCTTCAGAAGTTCCCAAGCAGGTATGATGGATTCCATCTTTTACGGAACACTACTTGGGAGTTTATTTGCTCTTTACAGTTCCCACATGCAGGTGACTATGCCAACGTCCAGGAAGAGGCTCTGGGCCTAGGACACCCCTTTTCAGGACATCAGGTTCCCCCATCACTGAGGTGAGACAGTGGTTTTAGGGCTAGATTTGTTTCAGTGGAAGGACAAAACTCACCATTCTGGACATGCTGTTTCTCTTCTCCCACTGCATGATGAGAGTCTGTTCCCTTATCTGCCCTAGGTGCGTTTTTCCCTTGTGAGGCTTCGTGGTTGTTCACCCCAGTTTGCCGAGTCCCATTTACATGATTCTTATTGGAATCTGTGCTTTTGTTTTCCCCAGGACTTGGTTCTTTACTGTTCTCTGTCTTTGCTGCTGTGGCGTCTTCAGCTGGCTTCTTCTCATCCTTTTCATCTGTTTTCTTTTCATCTGTTCCCTGCTGAGCATTTTCCTCTGCTTCTTTCTTAGCTTTTTCTTCTGCATCCTCAGCAAAGAGAGAAGCAAAACGAAGAAAGAAATCACGATTATCAGTCAATTTGACAAGAATGATACAACTCACACATCTAAATCTACTTCAACTTTTTACATGCAAACAGTTTTTGCTTAGATAAATGTAGGAATTCACTTGACAAGGAAAAAAGACCACAGGAGAACATTTAAGAAAGTATTCTAATAAACCAACCCATGTTGGCCTAAACATATACTATGTGCATGTGCTTTTTTTTTACCATATGAAGTTCACCTTTGAAAATGCAGTTCCTCAAAATTCTTAAAAGGCAAATTAAAAACACATATTAGCTATTGAAGTCTCTAGAGGTGCCAGGGTTAGTTTAATTTTTGACACACAACAGTCAAAAGACATTCAGTTTATCTCATACTGTACCATGTGACTCAGCACATAAAAAGTCTTGGTTCTTTGATATCTACCTTCTTTCCCTCTTGTTCCAGGTTGCTTCCAATACCAGTTTCCCAGTCTCTTGCCTTCCACTTACTTTTATCCTTTCTTTATGGCTCTATCCTTTCTTGGCAAACTAATATATTGCTACTAGTACTTGTGCTTCCATCCTGAAATGTTTCACAGTCAGTCACAGATATGGAAAGGTATAAATTCAAAACTGAGTGTTGAACAACAGCATAATCTCAAAGTCTTTTCATTCAGAAAAAAAAAAAATCAATTCACAGAGAAGTCAATCTCCCCAACTCAAGATGCTGCTCTTCTTATCCAAACGCTAGGTCCTGCTGCAACACTTATAAGACAGGTTGCAAACTACTTTGGCTCCAGATGTTGAGACCACTACACTTCTAACCCAGGGTAGGTACACCACACACCCACAGACTCAGCTGCAAAGGCTCTGTGTGCCTTCCTCCACCACACTGGAAAGCAGGACACAACCACAGCCCACAGCGCAGCCCCTGAACTAATAAACACAGCTGGGTGTGCACAGACTCTGGGCAGAGACTCCAGAATTTCCTCCCCCTTTTCCATGAACAACAGGATTCTCCTGGAGAAGCTGGCAGCCCATGGTTTAGGCAGGTACACTCTTTCACTGGGTTGAAAACTGGCTGGGTGGCCAGGCCCAGAGAGTGGTGGTGAATGGAGTGAAATCCAACTGGCGACCGGTTGTGAGTGGTGTTCCCCAGGGGTCGGTGCTGGGGCCCATCCTCTTCAACATCTTTGTTGATGATTTGGGTGAGGGAATTGAGTGCACCCTCAGTAAGTTTGCAGATGACACCAAGCTGGGGGGAAGTGTCGATCTGCCGGAGGGT
>VWZZ01006445.1:161439-339109 GCA_013399095.1 Psophia crepitans
CACAAGAAAGACATTGAGGCTCTGGAGCGTGTCCAGAGAAGGGCAACGAAACTGGTGAAGGGGCTGGAGCACAGGTCTCATGAGGAGCGACTGAGGGAACTGTGGTTGTTTAGTCTGGAGAAGAGGAGGCTCAGGGCAGACCTTATTGCCCTTATCTACAACTAGGGAAATAAAAAAAAGCAAGTTGTGGTGAGCTGGGGGTTGGCCTCTTCTCACAGATAATTAGAGACAGGACAAGAGGGAATGGTCGCAAGTTGTGCCAGGGGAGGTTTAGGTTGGAGATCAGGAGAAATTTCTTCTCAGAAAGAGTGGTCTGGCATTGGAACAGGTTGCTCAGGGTGGTGGAGTCACCGTCCCTGGGGGTGTTTAAAGAAAGGTTGGGTGTGGTACTTAGGGACATGGTTTAGTGGGTAACAGGTGTTAGGGGGACGGTTGGACTAGATGATCCTTGAGGTCTCTTCCAACCTTAATGATTCTATGTTTCTGTGAACAGAGACTTAATCTGGAAAAGCAGCTGAGTATCTCAGTACATACTCCATTTGGAATCTGTGAGCTTATGCAGCTTCAGAGCATATCTATATCCATGCTGCGTCTAAACATTCAGATGTGACCGCCCTGTGCCTATATTCAAGGTTTCTGGGTGGCCAACATGCTGGCCCACTCATTACTCCATTGTGGGCAACCAATTACACTGTAATTGTGATAGGAATCACAGATGTGTCTCTTGTTTTCTGAGAGATTGTGTAAGCTGATGAGCAGCGGGGAGAGCCTCTGAATAAAGTCTACCTCGGACCTATGGAAGTATTATTGACATCTTCAGGGAAGATGTTTTCTTTCTTACAGGAGCAGAGCCTTGGTCAGTGAATAAAAATTACAAAAGAATTTCTAGGTGTCTTGTCAAATACTTCTTATGAGTGAATCAGAACCAGTTTTGAGAAAAATGTACCAATGGGATAC
The DNA here is from genome assembly GCA_013399095.1 of Psophia crepitans. Taxonomy (NCBI): domain Eukaryota; kingdom Metazoa; phylum Chordata; class Aves; order Gruiformes; family Psophiidae; genus Psophia; species Psophia crepitans. Next base: position 162,397 of record VWZZ01006445.1, read on the forward strand.
AAGAGAGAAAGGGGGAAAGCTGTCTTTATAAGAACTGCCAATCTGTATTTCCTTGCTAGCAGCTAACCCAGTTAATTAGTTTTTAAATTAATAAATTATGGCTCACACAAAAATATAATTAAATTAGACATGAGACTCCCTCACTTTATTAATCATTCCTGAAATCTATGGTAGCTTCCATAGATAGCTCAGCTATGCATGTTGATATTTTCCCTGGAGTCTCATGGTATACAGAAGGGTTCCTCTCATTTGGGGATCTAAAAAAAGAATGTTGCATTTTGCACCTGAACCACAGGAGAGAAATTTGGCTCAGGAGACTTGGGCTTGCTACAGTACCATTGGACAAATGCCTCTTGTCAAATTAGTGTCAGAAAATAATTTATCTAAATGGTGCTTTGCACATCAGGGTGTTTGTTTATTCAGTAGTGGGTTTTTTTTTTTAATTTGTAGCAATTTAATGATGATCCTTTAAGCAAAAAGAGATCAGTAATAAACCCACGTACTTTGCCCACACCATCTGAGAAATTTTCTATAAATACCACACTCGAGATAAAAACAGCTCACTGATGCTTCTAGGGACAATGCCATTACCAAAGGAAATACAGTATTCTACAAATAAATTAGTAATAGTAATAATAGATGGGTTTCCTTCCCTTCTGATCCCCAGTTATTTGTTGTCAGTCAACAGTTAAACGCTTTATCTATCTTCTCTTAATAATTCTTATTTTTTTGGCAGAGCATCTCGATGCCTTGCAAGACACCGGTTTGACGGGGGTCAGCAATTTAAACTCCCGCTGTGCGGCAGGCCCTGCTGCATATGGCTGAGACAGGCGAGGCAGATGGAGGGGGGTGCAGAGACTAGCTGCAGGTCAGCAGCAAGACAGCAGCTGAGCAAAGGTTTTGAAGCGAGGGCTCTGGAGTCCAAGAAAGGTTCCTTAGTGCCCAGCCCATACAAAGGTATGCTGAGCAATGTGTTTGTATAAATCTTTCAGGATAAAAACAGATGCGTACTTGTACGGCTAAATGCACCCAGAAACACAGAAATTATGTGAAAGTCAATGAATTCAGATGAACAGAAGCTGGGACTGCTTTCTGAATCTTTGACCCAGAAACCGGGGCCCTGATCCAAGTTACTGGAGATGAAGTTTGGCAAAACCATAAAGTAAATCAACTATTCAGGGCTAAAGGTTGTCAGAAAAGTAAAGATAAAATTACCTACTCAAGGGTACCCACATCTAATAATGCAGATTGGTGAGCTCTCTGCTTTCAAGTGATCCACTAATTCTCCCACAGACTACCCTCACAAGCTGCTAGAAGGGTTTTATAAGGAGGCAATTAAAAATAAAACATTTTCCTCTCCAGCTAAAATATTAAGAACCAAATATTTCTTCTCAGGATACTCTGTAAAGAATGGATACGAAATACTGCATCTAGACGTATTACCAGTAGCAGCATGAGTTAAGCAATGTGTGCACATGCACTTGAATCATAACTTGACATTTACATGTGCACATTTAGAAAAAATTCTTTATGCAAAGCAGTCATTGCAAGTGGGTACAAACCACATTTAAAAGTTAAATATCCAGAATCTATTATGATCTACTCTATATATTTGTTTTAGATGAAATGTAAGATAAGTTTTATTTATTTCCCCACAGGTCTCTCTTGAATATAGGATTTTTATCTAGTAGACCCTTAGTAAAGAAGTAAATATATATGGTAAATGTTGAAAAGAAATCTTTAAAACTCGTTAACTGTATTGGCTTCATTCACTCAACACTGCTATACTGTGAGACACCGACCATGTTAAATGCTTTGCTTGTTTAGTTAGTTTTAATTTGTTCGGTCCACAAAGAACTGTGAAATACCAATTAAAAAAAAAAAAAAAAAGCTAAAAAAAGCCCCTGCCAAATAAGCAGATTTTGAATTACATTTCTGTTTTCATTTTCATGGAATGCCTAGAAAGGCTTTTCCTGAATGGCAAGTTTTAATCACAAAGGAAAATTTAATCTGAATAATAATGCATGCTTTCCTGCACCTTGAGACAGGCCTTTCAGTTGGAGAGGAACACTCTGCTGGGCAAACAGAACTACGCCAAATCTCTCATCAGCTCTAAAGCCAAGGTCACACAATGCATTAAAATCAAACTCCTTCCACTTACATGAAACACAACAACTCCATTAAACAAAGATTTGAGTAACAAGCATTCAGCTCAGAGAAGATATTGTATCACAAACAGTTTCATGACAAAAAAAAATAATTAATTAGTGATATATTTCTCCTTTCTTGGTTCCCAAACCGATCTAAATCACCCCAGGGCTCAAGGAGACCATGGGCAGTTATCCAGCCCCTGTAGGCAAGGGGCAGTTATACTTAAGTCTTCTCAACAGGTGGCTGTCATTAGTTCCAAGAGATCTCTGACTGATTTCCCCATGTCTAACCTACTATCAGTTTATAATCACCTGTCAATTTTTACGCCTCTTAACATCCCAGGCTATTTGAATTTATAAAAACAGTTCCCTTATTTTTCAGCTTCAGAAAACTGCTTTCAGCTATAAACAGCAGTTGTCATAATTTGAGTCACTGTACTCTGTATTGTCTGCAACTGGTCCGGATGTTTTCTCGACCGCAGTGGCCAAAGCTGAACACAGTACTGCTGTGAGGGCCTTGTTACTGCCGGAAAGATGGGAAGAATGCCAGACGGGTCTTAGAAGCAAGGTCTGGGGTTTTTTTGGTTGGTTGCTTGGTTGGTTTGGTTTGGTTTTGGGTTGTTTTGTTTTCTTTTGATAGCATGACAATACTGAGCCCTGGTCAACTTGCAACCAACACAGCCTTCATATTCTTCTGAAATAACTGCAGTCCCTCCCAGGTTCATGATACCATGAACATTTGCAAGCATAGTTCCCAATTCATTATCCAAGTTATCATGAGAAATATGAAACGAGCTGTGAACTCAGAATATCCTGTTCTTCTCCTCTGAACTATCACACATACCTCTTTCAAACTTAACAGCGAACAATTGATAACCTATCTCTACAAATGCTGTTCCACCTATTTTTGCACCTATCCCAAGTCTGACTCATGACTTTAGGGGACCCCCTGTACAGTTATTTTTTTCCTCCCATTGTCCACATCCTCTTCATTACTTACACTTACACCACAAAAGAAGGGTATAAGGCACAGACGAGTCATGATATTCCTATCTTTCTGAACTCAGTGTAGGTTGTTGACCTTGAAAAGCAGATTCTTTCAAACTAACAGTGTTTACTTGGAGAATAATTTGATTGAAGAAGAGCTTGAAGAAGAAGTCAAAAGAATTTTTATTCTTTCAGTAAGAAACCTGGCTGTTACCTTTGGTGGCTTGTGCTTTCCATTTCTCCCGGTTCTGCTGCACCACCTCAGTCCAGGTGGCTTTAAAAGATTTGAAGTCCACAGTGAGTATGGAGCAGTTGAGTGAGGCACTTCCTTCGGACCCAGTGCTCTTGACACTTGATCTTTTAACTTCTGAGGGACTAATGCTATTCAGACTGGGACACAAGATCACAAAGCACAGAAGAAATCAGTATCCCATACACCCAAATACAGCTCAGAAGAAATAATGACTGTAAGTCTAGATAACTTAACAGAGTCAAACAGGAAAAACAAAAATTAAGCTTGAATCCCTCACTCTTCTATCCCTTCCATCCCAGAGCAACAACATTAAAGCAAACAGCACAACCTGAGCCAGTATTATAAATAAAGGGCTTAAGAAATAAAGGTAATGGCAACATTTTGAGTCATAAAGGGCCATTACCTTTGTTGTGCATCTTCACTCCCTAAATATGAGAGTCAGACAATTCTAGAAATCCAGTATGTCAAAGAAGGAGCCTCCTAAAATTCACCAGTGGGAGCCATTAGGCAGAGGACAGGGGGCCAACGTCTGTTCAGTCCTTGGTGACCTCAGCTGAGGCTGAAATCAGGTACTCATTTCACGTATAGACCCTACAGCTGTCTTTCAAGGATGGACATGTCATTGTGCACATTTAATAAAGGCAGCAAGATAACTGACATAGAAAGACACTAGTGCTTGCTCTTTGTGTAAGAGCCCAAGAGTAAAAAAGTCACCTGCAAGAAGGAATCCTGAGTTGGTAGCCTTACTCTAGGGAGCACTAGCCATGTGGAATTTGAATCCCAAGACATGGCTTGTCCATGAAACTACCAGAAGAGTAGTTTCTCTGCAACAGTGGAACAGGTGGAATGGGCCAAGACTCCTTACATCTGAACTCCAGGTGAATTCTGGTGGGTACTTCACACGTTTGTGTAACTCTAAGTACTGTCACTAAAGTGTGCTTATACTTCCCAGCCCTCTTTTGTATTTCAATTCCATTTATACTTCTAGACATGAAGAAATGAGTGACTCCCACTGACTCTCTCTGCCACCTCTTTGACATCAGTGACTGAAAGCACTAAAGTTCATCCGGCTGCATGGCTACAACCATTTGCGCTCACTGCCTTTGGAGGCACAACTCAGGCTCATGCCAGCCTCCCTCTTTGTCCTCCCCTGGGACGGAGTTTCCCTGGAACAAAGTCACGTCACAAGGTGAGCTGCAGTGCATCAGAAACATGGATACAGAGCTGTAAGTGAAGACATACGACTGCAGGGGGAAAACTGGGGGAGCTGGGTGCAATGGCAGTATGTGCAGAATGAAGGGAGAGGGTGCACGGTTATTCACCTGGAACGCCTGAACCCAGACATGCCAGAGCGGGAAGCTTCATCAACGAGCGGAGTCACAATCTTCTCGGTCATGTCAGTCAGCACAGTAAAAGTGGGTTCCACAATGAAATCAATGAAACCTGAGCAGAAACACAAGCAGAGTCAAGCAGACAAGAGGAGGATTTATGTAGAGTCACTGTGTCAGTGATTGCAGATGAACATACTGTAAAAGAATAAAAAAAATTATACCTTGAAAGAGGGATAGGCAAATACTAGAAAGGGAAACCAGAGTTGTATATTAATCCCTGACCCAAAAGCCTGGGTATAGCATGCAATAAAAGGTACCTAATTAAACATTGGAAAGAAACTGTGGCAAATCAGAACATAAACAGATGCATCAGAGCTTGTTTTATACCAATGTGATATTTAAGCCAAATTCCTAGCAGATTTGTATAAAACCCAGTTCCAAAGATGAACTCTCTAAAAGCAGAAAATTAATATAACAGTAATAATACTGGTAAGCTTTGCTGGTGTGGAGTTATGTGCAAACTTCCCTTACTGCATATCAGTGGGTTGCTGTGAGTATTTTCTCCCCAGTCCTTGACCAGCTTGTTCTTGTTGATAATAAAACAGATTTAGATGCTTTCCCTCCAATTTTTTAATATAAGGAAAGGAAAATAATAAAGGGCCAAATAATTTCTACTTCAGTATACAGTTTGGCAGAGATGAATGAAGCTCTGATCTGAATGTTGGGAAGAGCAGACTGAAGGGCCCTGTGGCCACAAGCTCGTAAGATGAAGGAAAATCCAAGTTGCATGGAAAAAAATGTGAGAATGAGTAGCTTACAGTACCTTACAGCTTCCCCTAAATTCTCACCTGGGCTATTTATTATGTTCATTTTAGCACTTCACTTAGCAAATTTCTTAGTGTTGCAGGTAGCCAAGAAAATAATTATGTCCTCAATCCTTCCTAAGGGATACCAGGATTGAGGTCTTCCCCTACTGTTACAATTTTTGAAGATTTGCTAATTCTCAACTATTAATTATACATTCATAATGCTGTAATTTCTCTGACTGGGTCATGATATGTTTCTACAACAGACCTTGACAATTCCAGGTGATAACAGAACAATAAAAGGAGGAAAGACCACATGTGCCAGACATCTGAAATCGCAGCTGCTTTGATCCACATCTTGAGTGCAAGGCAGTTGAACATCCTTCTAGTTCAATTTCCCTCTCCTGATTTTTGCTAAATTTCTAAAAGGATGGGTAATTAAGTGTATTTTCATGCCTAGCCAAATGAAAAACATTACTTGCAAGTTTTCACAATTTCATACCAGCATTCTATAAATCTGGAGAAAATATGCATTCAATCTTATCTGAACATCTTAATCATGTGCCTACCTAACACTGTGACAGTCTTATTTACTCAAATTTAGGGGGAAAAAAAAGAACCTCCTTATTCCTAGGGAGTTAATCATAAATGCGTGCAGTATAAAGCCACGACAGGAGATTGTGTGCTAGATCACAACCTGCTAATCCCAGTGAACTTCATACAATTTTTTAAAATGCTGGAAATTGTACTGACTGAAAACAGTGTTAAGTGTGCCGCAAGAATCCCAAGGATAATGAGAACTTGATTCACATGTGTGTCTGCCTGTCTATATGTCTCTTCTATTTCTCTCAAAATGTTTTTACCTCTTAATGACCAAAGAAACCCAAGACATGGTACCTTGTCACTTTGGCTTGGAAAGCAATACTACTGCCATTTGCTCCATCACTGCTAACAACCCTGAGATACACAAATCTGTGCTATCAGAGACATGACTGTGTCACTAACTTCAGTGGCACGGTAGTGGGATCTGCTTCCTGAGATACTCAACATTTGCACATAAACACAAGGTCCAGTTGTAAGCATCTAAGAAACAAGTTTTCCCTGGGAGAAGTCTTGCTTCTCATCAACAAAGACAGGCAGAGGTGGCACGAGGGACGACAGGTAAACAAACTTGAAGACGTAAGGGAACTTTTCTTTGGTAAGTGGTATTTTTTCCTCTATTCCCTTTAACATGAATAAATTATTCAACTATGTTACCTTTAAATGGGGATTATAATGAAGTTGGGAAACACAATCTGCTGTCGTAGAAACAAATTTAGAACTTTATTAATAACTATGTACTTTATGCCATATCCTCAAGTGCCTCCCCTGCCCTGTATTCTCTCTCTCCTTACCTAAAGACACCACGATTTAAGTATGGTGATTTAATTTGCTAATTAAAGCCCCTGAATAACAAATAATGAACTTAGGTTTTAATACCTATTAATGCTAATGACCATTTTATCATCTTTTTTTTTCTTCAGTAGAATGAGTGTGGTAAATATTTCTGTACCCCAGTGACTAAGATGATTTTACCAATTAACACTGCATGCTGAGGGAGGATTCCAGGTACAAGCCTAGTATTCATTCATTCCACCTGAGAACATCACCACAGCAAATACTGGCTTTCCTAAAGCCCACCACCAAAAAAAAAAAAAAAAAAATTAAAGAAAAAAGAATCATCAGCTTGCACCCACCAGCCTTCATCCAATGTTTTCTGAATGTGTAGTTTTTTTTTTGCCAGTCAAAGGACAAAAATAAAATGACACTGCTACATTTATCAGCTGCAAAAGAGGACAATGACAAGAAAGGCTGATCTCCAGTCAGACAAGCTTCCTACAGTTTGAGACAGACAGAGAAGCTTTAACTGCTGATATTCTTGTTGGGAAGTACAAGTCTTGGCCTGGTTTTCTTTCCAGTTTGTTCGTCTCCCCCACTCTGATAAGTGGCCTGACTTCTGGACACGAATCTCTCCCCACTGCTGTAATTCACTGCGGTACAGAAATATTTACCATACTTATTCAGTTGAAGAAGTAAAAGGGTGATAAATTGGTCATTAGCATTAACATTAGTAGGTTTTAAAACCCAGGTTCATTATTTGACATTCAGGTTTTTTTAATTGTCAACTTAAACTCTAAACAATTTCTTCACAAACTGAACCAACAGGAGAGAGAGAAACATTCTTTTGAAGAAGTTTTTGCTGTTACATTGCTTCATTTTCATCAAAAAAGTCCGTACTGCAAAATTTTCAGCCCGCATTTGTGAAAATCTCTTGTTAATGAAAATGCTTGCCCACCGTTGTTGCATTTGCGCTGACCTTAGAGCAGCAAACCAGCAACTACAAACAATCTGAGCCTCCAGAACAGGATTTCTAGGCTCTGTCCCTGACAGAATCAAGAGCCCATTTTTATTTCACAAAAGACAGAGGGTTTTTTATTTGTGGGAACTGATGGCTGCTTGCTGCAGATAATAGCACAATTTGGAATTCAATAAGAACTTACTTTTGCAAAGAAATGCAGTAATTACTATTCCAAGGAACAATTTGATAAGGCTATTAATCAGCTAAATAAATGAATGGGAACAGATTATTTGTCTGAAAATCTAGTCTACAACTTTGAAAGACCTACCTCAGCAGATAGCCAGTAAATATAAGAGGTTTTGATTTAACAAAGGAGACTTTACAGAAAGACATTGCCAATATGTGCAGCAGACTGAGAAATAAAATTTTTATAATGTTATAAGACAAGATTTATAGAGTAGCCTATTAATGTCAATGGATTACTAAACTGCACAAGTCGAATATAATGACAAATAGTATATGACTAAATAAGGCTGCCTTTGCATACTGATGAGTGCTTTTTTTATAAGGTGGAATTGTGCTGCTGATGGTTTAATTCATGATTAATTTTGTAATGGTTTGATACAAGGGGCATCGGTGCAGAAATCTCTTGGCTCTCCTGGCCTTCCTGAGCAAAGGAGCACGGAAGAGGAGGACAAGGAAAACTGGTTTTCAGGCACACACAACTCTACACAGAGGGACGACGTGGGAAGCACAACTCCTCTTCCCTGTAAGGAGTGAGGGACATATCTGAAAGCTGATAGAAAGGACGTGAAAGAGACGTCTCTATGTGTGCTTCCCTCCATACCAGCCAGAGAGAGAGTTTACCTTCTCCCACAGCACAGAAGTAGGTGCAGTCTACTGCAAGTCTTCAACTTGGGTTTTAGCTGAGCCTGCAGCACTTCAAGTCTGCTGCTGCTTCCCTCCACTGAGCTGCTGGCAGAACACAAATGTCCTGGGTGTTTGCACTGCACTCCACACACATTCCCGCTCTTCTGAGACACCGTTGCAGAGGAATAAATGTTACAAGTCTGGCAAGCAGGCCAGGCTTGCATAGGGCTTTTCAAGTTCAGATTCTTGGCAGAACTGTCTAAACTTCCAAAGCCAGACAAATCCAGGATGGGGTTCCTTGGAGAGTGGCTTGCCTAACAGGAACAATGAAGTCATTTCACACAGAAACGGCTCTTAGCCACAGATACGAATCTGAACTTTCCTAGGTTCAGGGATATCTTTATCTTGTTCTTTGAGAGAAATTTCATACTTCAAATTTTTGGTTTGTTTTCCTTTAATACATTCTCTTTCTTTCTGCCTCTGGACTCAGTTCCCTCATTTTTAAGGTCTGTGTTACCTTGCTTTTGTTATTCCATTTGGCACCCTATTCTCCAGTCAAGGTTAGATCACGTTCTTCTGTCTACTTCACTTGCTTCCTAGCTACAAAAATCCACCCACAAATCTACTTTTTCTGCTGTCCTTTTTTGCTCCCAGCCTCCTGAACAGTTTCACTTTGCCCCTCTTTTCTCAGAAAATAACAGGCTTATTGCCTCATCCTTTTCCTACTTTTCCACTCAGTAACTAGAGGAAAGGTAGAGAAAGTGCTGATAGTGAGTCTGTAAAAAGATCTGTTTCTGAGTTGGTGAGCAGAGAAAGGTTTACTCTTTGCTTGGCTTCAGTGAAAAATCCCAGTTGGCTTGAAGCACTGGGAGGAATAAATGGAAAAACACACAATAGGTTTTGTGTTCTGGACTATCAAAGGAATTGACATTACATTTCACTAACAATATTCATATCACAACATGTTGCCATGTGCGCCGCATCTTCACAGCTCAGAAAACCATGGAGTAGTGTCATAACCAGGCACTGCAGTCATCTCTGCAGTCACATCAGAGATAACTTGGCTACTCCATGGAACCACTGTCATAAATAAAAACAGCTCATCAGGTTAGAATTGTTGATCTGAGTGAGGAAAATAACGCCATTGTGCTTTATTTCCTCTCTTTAACATAGTTCCAAATGATGAGAGATCACCATGATCTTAGCTCCACGGGGAGGAGTAAGTCTTGTTGTTAAGATGCTACTTTGTACGCACCAAAAGGGACATACCTATTTGAGACTGAGCAACCATAGTAGACTTGCGATCACACAGTGGAGAGAAAGGAAGCCCTAGTTCTGCTTCTTTGTCACCCTGGAGAAACAAAATTGAGAAGAAATTAGAAAGACAAGACAACATTGCACTTTGGTATCTTAGGTCATGACTGTAAAAGCCTCTCATTTTACTTTCTTTAAATAAGTTCTGATTTTTTAAAATTTTTTTTTTTAACAGAAATTGTGGAGAATTTCTGTCTGACTGGAAAACTTGTAGCCTAAGCAGAAGTTGGTGAATTAAGCATCTTAATTCCAGTGAGTCTTTCCTCAGAGCTTTCCCTGCCTGCTTGGTACTTCTGTGCACCAACTAAAAACCCACTTGAGCACACAAACGCTTCTCACTGCAGTTCTCCAGAGAACTCAGCAGAACTCAGTTCTCAGAGCAAACCTTTCACGAGAAAACATCACTTTCAGGACTGATTTTTCAGGGCTCATATTTCTTCGCGTGTGTTTTTAAGTCTACATAAAGAATTCACAGGTCATGGCTGGCCAGATGCAGTTTATGTTTTTCTTCCAAACTACACACTGACATTGTCAACATTCTACATAAGTGTTTAAGTACAAAAGTCCAAACATGCTTTCTAGCCTTCAGGACTGAGAGTCCTTTTCTAACATCACAAGACTGTGCAGATGAAGTGTTATAACCCCATTTTTTTCCCAGTCTTTCAAGCTGCATATTCTCAAAAAAAGCCCATTAAGTTGGTTCAGTCATTCTATAACATAATGCTTTATGTTGAGAAGATATTTAGGATGACATGGTTGCAATACTGCCTACTGAGCATTCAAATGTAAACAGCCTGTTAACTATCCTATAAAATCAATGACTTAAACCAGCACCTAACTTAAACTGTGCTGAGCTTTTTGCCAGTGTTCTGGTTAATGTCAAATGGAAGCTAAAGTAGCCAGCAAACTAATCAGAGAAAAACTTCTGTAGACATAAGAAGAGCTGAATTAGTCTTCTTTTTGTTAATGTAACACACATGAAATGTGGACACAAGTACTGTTAGAGTTGTGGGTGGAACAACAAGCAATAGCATTCTATTGCAGAGCAATTCTGCTTTATGTTAGGAGTCTGATACACAAATATCAGAGTAAAACAGAAACTAAACACAGAAAAATTTTCAAGTAACATTCCTTTTCTGTGTCTGCTGCATCTCTCAGGAAAAACATCTCTCAATGCCACCTCTTACCTAATCATCATTCTTCTCTTACTCCTTATGCCTCTTAAAAATCCCAGTGCCTAATTCTCTTTAGGAAGGAACCCCTAAATGCTGTTCTGGCTGCTCAGAAAGATAATTGACTACTTCTAAGCTGTTTGGGTAGCTCCCTCATGGCTAGCTAACATGCATTAGTAAAACAAACTAATTCATGCCAAATGTTTGCTTTAAGAGATGCCCAACATAGCTCATGAATGTAAAAACCCAGTATTGTACTCAGGAGCATCAGTCACACCTACAGCACCGTTACTTGGTGTAGGAAGACCTGTGTCACATCACAAAATACTTGTAAACCAAACAGGGCTGTTACTTCTCCGCAGAGCACGTAACAGAAAGAACAGGAGAGGGTCTGCAGGTGACGAGAATAAAGAAAAACAATGCCTCATCTGAGGCCAGCCCAATTTCTTATCACCATGGTCCCCTCTGGCTAGTGGTACTTCTCAGCGGGTGAGAAGAGGGTGTGTGTTGTTTATCTGCTGTCCGGTAGGGATGTATTTATTGATCTAGTACTAAATACCTTCAATGAACACAAGTCTATGATTCATGGTAAACTTAAGGGTTTTCCTGAAGATGGAAATAATATTGCTTCTGAATTTGGAACTAAAATACAAGTTTTATATAAAAGTTTACCTAAAAGTGAAGACATTTGTCATTCAGAACTAAAGTAGGATTTGTTGGCTGAAATGAAATTATTCTTCTGAAAACAAAAAATTACACTTTTGTCTTCATTACATGTATAAAACAAATCAAAATTTGGGCTTTTTGTGGTCTTGTACCTTAATTCCCTCACCAGTCTTTAGGGGAGTCAGTAGTGGTGTATTTTGACACATCTAGTATAATTTTGAGCTAGAAAAGCATAAACGTGCACAGAGTTTTCCCTTAAATGTTCGTGACAATCATCCTACTTGCATGAGCCTCCTGTGTGGCAACACAGAGACAGCTGCAGGTATAGTCAATCTGTTTCCACACAGTAAGCCCATTCTTGGTTTGAAATCAAATTAAAGAATTCATTTCAAAGCAAATTCATGCAATGTCCTTATCAAGAAGGGATTCCCACAATGCCTTTAAAACCACATGCCATTTAAAAAAAAAGAACTTTTTAAAAATTGTCATATATTTTTCTTTTTTGCATTTGGATTTACTATAAAACATTATAGTTATTGAACTTTAGAGGGAAATCAAGCACTTAGTTTTCTGCTTAGTTTAGTAATTCATATTGGTGAAATACATCCTAAACACTCCTAAGTGCTCTATTTACTTTTACTTTTTTTATGGCAGTTCTTTAAATGCTTTTAATTAGTCACTTGGGGAGCTTATAGCCATCACACAGAGCTTAATGATTTTTCTAGATTTGTGGGTCTGTCAACAGGCAGTCCACTGTGAGCTATAAACTAGATCAGTTCACTGCATCTAAACTAAGGGTAATGCATTTTTCACATCTACCCAAACAATGTAAGTACAGTTCTATAAAGTACAGCTACCTAAATCTGTTTTCTATGGTTCTACAGCTAAGTAGAATGTCACATATTCTATATTTTGGTTATTTGAAACACATATTAGCTGCCCAATTTAGAATTTCTACTATGTAGATAACTTCTATATCTATAGGCAGTGTATCAGACACTAACTTTGCAAGAGGCATAATAACAAATGCTAACTGGTGCCAGAAGAGAAAGCTTCATATCATTTAGGAGGTTCTTGAAAAAATCAGAGAAGAAGGAAAAGATCTGTGTTCATATTCTCCTACTTCCTTGCCCAATCCTACACATTCTTTCTGTGCTGCACAAATGCAGAGGAACTTCTCTAGTTTTACCTGTCTGAAGAACTCCTCTAGCAGAGACATGGTCCAGCGGTGATGGAGATCCCAGGCCTTGGCTGGATGACTGATATCTGCTGTGTGCAACAACAGTGATAAGGCTTTCGGCTTGTCAATTCTGGAAACCCAAAGGATGAAACAAATTAATTGCCTGCTCTTGCAGTGGAGAATGACAAAAATCTCATCTAAGCAGGGAAATGATGGAATGATTTCTGTGTTCATAAAATCAGACAACTATGAAAGATTACCTAATTTCTCCAAGATACACCATTCCTGCTGTAACAGAGACGTTAAGAAGTGCAAAAAGAAACTTTGCTTAGCCTTGCTGAACTCCGTTCCAGGCTTGCTTGTCTGCACAAGCAGGCTTGAAGAACTGCTGTGTTTCCCATTTCAGATGGACTGAATTTTATGCAGCTCAAAAGCTACCATCTTACTGTAGTAAACAGTTAGGATCTGATCTCAGGGGCACCGGTGAGCCTATGCAGTAACTGATAAATGTTTCCCTGTTAGCCAGCCAGTGAGAGGTCAGAAGGTGTTCCTTGCATTTGGTTCTGCGGAACACGAAAGGCCGGCAATTTCTTACAACCATAACCTGAGAGGCTAGCCCAAGAACTCAGTACATAGTTTTCTTGGGATGGGTAGTCTTGGTTTTTAATGCCAGCTTTTGACTGTCTGAAATAGCTGGAAGGGTTGTAGCTTCTGAAAGGACCAAGTGGCTAGCCACACTCCAGTCTGATACAGGTATAATTCTGGGAGGCTCTGGACAGACCTGTGTCCGGGGTGCAAAAACGACCATCACTCAGAGCTTTCTGCAGTATAAAAGGAATTTTATGGGGAAGAGCCATGGACAAAATATTAACAGCTCCCAGTGGCATACTGGGAAGAAGAAAAGGCCTTCCCTATATTGCTCCATCTTTTCTTTTCCAGCCCTTCCTTCAGTGGATCTCAACTTGTTCTCATCTATCCTCTGGTTATGGAGCAGGCCCCTTGCAGAGGTGGCAGTTGATACCATCTGCAAAGGGGCAATGCCTATGTTGTGTTCTGCAGATCTTACAATCTTGAGTCATGCTCCAGCTGTAGAGGTCACTCAGCTGGATCGTGTCCTTGATGTTACCCTGACATGCAAAGGGAAATTCCCAGGGAGGCTTATCCCAACAATGTGACCTTTGCAAGCTTTGGTCCACCGGCACAGAATAGAGATGGGTGTATAGTCCACTCCTAAGTGAAATCATTCAAAACTCAACATCAGAGAGTCAATGTGGACATCAAAGAGACCAATGGCCTCTGGAGAGGTGCTTTTCATGTCAAACACAATGGCAAAGCACCAGCTGAAATGCAGCCCCTCAGTGCACAGTGTTGTGAAGTGACTCACCCTTCTGGCTGCTGCAAAGCATTCTTCATGGCTTTGATTTGCTGGAAGTGACAGGACATATCGGTGGCCAACACCATCTCAATCACTAGAGCCCTGAATTCCCTTTTGATGGCATCACAATGAGAGGAGCAAGGAAAAAGAAACACAGAAACCATCATCAGACACACTTCAGTTTCCTCTGTTGTCTATCTGCGAATTACTGATGGTACTTCTGCCTTTCTATGTCTCTTTCTCCATTATGCCTCTTTCAGGGACAGGGAAGAGGAGGAATTATTTTCTACACAAACACAGGACTGAGGGGGTGCAAATTAAGTCAGGTGGGTAATCCTTGCTAAGAGAAATCCTAAATGTTTTTTGAAGAGTGCGTTAGTATTAGCAGTCCTTTTTCAATTAACAGTAAATTTCATAAATTGATATCTTTTATAGGGCATTCTTAGAAGGAAGACTGTTTAAAGCCTCAGCATGAATCAGGAGAAGCTGAACCTCTACCCAATTGCCTAAAACTGGTCAATACCTACACTGACAGTTTAGTCATATTATTAAAGGAAAAACAGCATTTAAAAAAAAAATCACCTAGTATATATGATGAATATATGCAATCAAGACCTTTGAGAACTGGCATTACTTTCCTGATACTATTCATTCAAACTATTTTTGTATGAATTTTTGTTAAGCAAACTTGTCCAGTTTGACAAGTCCAGTTGAAATTCCTTTGAAGATAATATGGATGCTCTAGAGATTTTAAAATAACACAATAACACTGACCCCTGGGGAACACCACTCACGACCGGTCACCAGTTGGATTTCACTCCATTCACCACCACTCTCTGGGCCCGGCCATCCAGCTGGTTTTGAACTCAGTGAAGAGTGTACCCCTCCAAGCCATGGGCCACCAACTTCTCCAGGAGAATGCTGTGGGAGACCGTGTCAAAGGCTTTGCTGAAGTCCAGGTAGACTACATCAACAGCCTTTCCCTCATCCACCAGGTGGGTCACCTGGTCATAGAAGATGAGGTTGGTCAGGCAGGATTTGCCTTTCACAAACCCATGCTGGCTGGGCCTGATCCCCTGGTTGTCACAGACATGGCATGTGATTGTCCTCAAGATGACTTGCTCCATAACCTTTCCTGTCACTGAGATCAGGCTAACAGGCCTGTAGTTCCCTGGATCCTCCTTACAACCTTGCTATGGTGTCACATTAGCAAGTCTCCAGTCATCTGGGACTTCTCTGGCTGATAATGACCGCTGATAGATGATGGAGAGTGGCTCGGCAATCACATCCACCAGTTCCCTCAACACCCTCGGGTGGATCCCATCTGGCCCCGTGGACTTGTTGCAGTCGTAGGTCTCTAACTGTTTTGACCTGAATCGTGGGGGGTTTATTCTGCTCCCTGTCCCAGACTTCCAGGTCAGGAGGTTAACTAGAATATTCTGATCTAGGACACAGCACAAATTACTTTTCTCGGTTTCAGCTATCCACAGGTTAACAGAGGAAGAACAGCCCAAGGTTAGCATACGAGCACATTATTTGGGAGATTCAGAAATGGGTCAGCTTTCATTTGAAAATAAAAGTTACCATTCTTCCTTTCATGAATGTTTAATTAAGGATGTGGTCTATTTTGAGCATGTTTCTTTTGCCTCTGGTGGCTGTGCTCAAGTTCCAGCCCCAGGCCATCAGTGTGTAGAGACCCAAGACTGCTGTGCATACCCTGTCCCATGGGGGGCATGTAATGAGTCCCCCCTTGCCAGGAGTTCTGCACGCACATTAAGATAGCATCAGCTGGCCTCGCTCTTCCCCCAGTATAGGCACCTCCTCCTCCCCACCCTTATCTATAAACAGTTCATAGCCAACATCATTCAAGATGATGACATGGTGGCTGAAAATAAACTTATTTTAAATTATTTTGATCATTTTTTTGCTTTTGCCAGTCCTGATCAGTTCGCTGGTCTGGTTTATTCCCAGCAGCACAAACCAACCTGGCCAATACAAACAAGAGAGGCAGGAGAGGAGAAGAAAAGAGGCAGGAGGGAAGCTGAAAGCATAGAAACAAACTTTTACAAGAAAAGGATGTGATTATGCTGTGGGAACAGTTAGTGCTTGGGATTATTCCTAGGAAACAGCAGATACTTCACTACATCCTCTGGAGTGCAACTCCATCATAACAGGCTGCACAGTATACTTTGTGCGTAGCTTATTACAGAAGGAATACAAAAGCAAAGGACTCAGCTCCGGCAAATGAGTCACTCACTTCGGTGCCAGCGTGTACGTATGCACACAAGCACAAATTCTAATTTTCCTCTATGGGTGTAAATCTGGAATACGTGCATTCTCTGACCTCTGCACATATTTCAGAAGATGTTTCCTCTGAAACAGAGAGGAAAAAATACTTCTGAGACATTTAAAAAGGAAGTATTTTAACACCAAAGAGTTCTTACTTGTCACTTCAAACACCAGGCATCACAATAGCAGGTGACTTTGAAAGGACATTGATAATTTACTGGGCATAGGTAATGCATGGGAGAAAATCTCAAAAGACACATGCTAGAGGATGATAGGTTTGTTACCAGGTTGAGAAACACATTACAGAGAGAACTGGCAATAGATATGTATCCGTGTCTTGGTTGTGCTTCTCAGTCAGACTGGAGCCTGGGGTACACACAGCTTTCACTTTTTGCTTCGACCAGCTTTAGCACTTTGTTTCTGCAATTGTCTGCAAAGCCTACACAACACATTATGGCACTGCAGGCTGCATGCTGCATAGCAGCATTGACTGAACAGTCTCAGAATTATAGAATCATTAAGGTTGGAAGAGACCTCAAGGATCATCAACTGCCCCACCACCACCTACTACCCACTAAACCATGTCCCTAAGTACCACATCCAACCTTTCTTTAAACACCCCCAGGGACGGTGACTCCACCACCTCCCTGGGCAACCTGTTCCAATGCCTGACCACTCTTTCTGAGAAGAAATTTCTCCTAATCTCCAACCTGAACCTCCCCTGGTGCAACTTGCAGCCATTTTCCCGTGTCCTGTCACTAGTTATCTACGAAAGAGGCCGACCCCAGCTCACCACAACTCCCTTTCAGGTAGTTGTAGAGGGCAATAAGGTCTCCCCTGAGCCTCCTCTTCTCCAGACTAAACAGTCCCAGTTCCCTCAGCCTCTCCTCATAAGACCTGTGCTCCAGACCCTTCACCAGTTTCATTGCCCTTCTCTGGACACGCTCCAGGGCCTCCATGTCTTTCTTGTGGTGAGGGGCCCAAAACCGGACACAGCACTCGAGGTGCGGCCTCACCAGGGCTGAGTACATGGGGGACAATCACCTCCCTGCTCCTGCTGGCCACATTATTCCTGATACAAGCCAGGATGCCGTTGGCCTTCTTGGCCACCTGGCCACACTGCCGGCTCATGTCCAGGTGAGCATCAACCAACACTCCCAGGTCCTTTTCCTCCACATAGCTTTCCAGCCACCCTGCCCCAAGCCTGTAGCACTGCCTGAGGTTGTTGTGACCAAAGTGCAGGCGCTGCAGTAAGAGCCTCAAACAACTTTCTGAGCCCCCAGCTGAACCCTAATGGTAACGGCTGATCATCATTCTTGAATCTGTCTGCCTTCAATTTCTCTAGTCCTTCTTCAAAGATATTTCAGCTGTTTGTCTTGACAACCACCATGGGAACACAGTGCTTGCTTAGTAGTTTTGTTTAAACCTTCTATCCATTCCTGTCACTACTGTCAGACTGTAGCTGTCTGTAGGTTTCTATGTCAGCTAGTTCAGCTGATTTTGCTGGAAAGGCTGGATGGAGATCAGCATCTCCAGAGCATGGGTCTTGTCAGCCTCAGATAAGTGGAATGAATTGTCCTTTGGAGGTACTGCCTCTCTCCCTTCAGGAAGAAGAAAGCTTAGACAATTTGCTTCTTCGCATTAGGTGAAATGAATTCTGACAAAAGTGAGTTGGCAGAATCACCCAGGAGACCTGTGGCAGAATGAAAAACTGAGCTTGGGTTTCTCATTCATCCTCTTTTAGATCACTGTTTGTGGCAACAAAAATAAAGTCACATGAAAGTGGTCACTACTGAGAACGTTATGGCTCTGCTAGGGCTTGGGAATGGGTTTTCCTGCAGATCCCCTCAACTGAAGATCCCTTGTGGACTCAAAGTCTTTTTTATAGATCTGATTTTGCTGCTTTGCTGACTAATTAGGGATTTTCATATTTCTCATTAGACTTTCAGATGTTTTCTGTCATGGTAGAAATTTCCTTTAGGCCAGAGGCCAGGAGCCAGAGAGGCATCACATTCTCACACCTAGAACCTACCACTGAGAAAAATTTAGAAGTTACCAAATTTGAAAATAAATTCTAAGATAAATTGCCCATGCCTTTTAGTAACCCCTGTAGAATTAGGGAAGGGGACAATTAGGTGGAGAGAGCAGGTTGTCAGGGAACAAGGTCAGGAAAAGCAAGTGGAGAAGAGGGAAACCTAAGTGAATTTCCTGGTTTACTACTGACGTATGCTAAATAACAACTCATCCTGTGGTCAGTGTCACAGACTTGATTTTTCTGTCTTCTAACCAATGTCCTGCAGATGATTCAAGTGTAACCACAGTATCTGGCACAGTCCCATGAGCAAGCATAGTTTTACAGCATCTTTATTACTGATTGCTGAGATAGACTCTGGCTGACTTTACATCTAAATACTTCCATGCCTTGCATTGATCCATCTGGCAAATATCTTAATTTCCTCTTTAGAATAATTACTTCATGGTTTTGTCTTTCTTGCTTCAGAAAACATTACATCAGTTTGTTGGATACATCTTTGCTCCATATCAGTGTGTGCCTTAGAGGTGTGTCCTAGTGGAGAACTCACATCCCCTTGCACTCATGGTGAAAGGGACAGGCAAAAAGGCCATTTTAGATCACTCAATCCCTATGCTAGGAACCAACAGTAACGTCTCCTGAAGTGAGCTATTTTGCTCATTTTGTCCAGTCTCAGTACTTTATTCTCATGGAAATGAATAGGAAAAACACCACATTCAAGGCAACATTTTGAATGGTGGATTCTCACTAAAGGTGTAACGCTCAGAATGTGCATATGCCCATCCTGAATGTATAGAGGAAAGAAAAGGGTGTCATTATGCAACCATGCACACACGATTATGTACAAAAGAAGGCTCTAACCAAAGTCATCTTCAGTTGAAAAACATTCAGGGGTTTCTCAACATAACGTGGATTGACAAGGAGGGCTCAGAATTATTTGAGGGACAAAATCCCAAGCAGCTCTGTTGACAAAGTGAGTATTGCATTAAAGGTCACTTCCCAAAGCTGCATGCCCATACAGAGTTAAGGAGCTAAACATTTCCCTGATGCCTTTTTAATCCTGTACTTGACGGTAAAGGGCTTGCGATAAACATACCCTGTTTCAATAAACTGCATGGAAATTATTAACAATTAAATACAGTTCCAGAAAAGACATCTATGATAGTATCTTGGAAAGCATCTGTTCACTTTGTAGTTTATTTTCTTAATTCACTGTGATCTGGTTTTGTTCTAGTTACTTGTTGATGACTCGCACAAATGGGATTCGTGAAATGAGGCAACTCAACTGATTTTCAAATATTTAATAAGCAACAGAGGTTTTTTAAATGGAGAAAAAAATGTAGTTTCAGTACTAGTAAGCATTCAACTCTTTTTCTCCCTGACTGTAGCCCAAAAGATTTCTTTCAGTCTCACCTACTTTCCTTACAAAACCTCTGCCCATTTATTTTTGAACAGTAAAATGTATCCCTAATTTTCTACATTTCTCTCCCAAAAATACATTCCCTAACCAGATGACTGAATACCACAAAAGTGATAAAATACACATCGACATCTAGGATTGCAAAATCCACCAGCCATCAGATTTTCTCTTACTAGTAGTGTGAAAAAACAGTGAGAGCTCAGCTCAGAAAGGTATTTAAGAATTTTCTTTCCCATCATCACTTGGGCTTTTTGTTGAGAGACATTTTTCAGATATGTCTAAAAAAATAAAGTCAAATTTGGACACAATTTAATAGTTTCCCAAAGCTTTCTTCCATATGAAGTCTCCTATTTTTGAGTGCCAATCTGGGAAACTCTGGGGTTTGGGGATTTTTTTGTCAACACCTCAGATCCTGCTAAAGTCAGCTGATGTTTCCAGCGCTTCCCAAATGTTTGCCTATGGTATTTCAAACTGGCAGTCAAAAAGCACAGTGCTTTTTTCAGTGCAAAAGCACACAAATATCACGATGATTTGGTATTAGAGCACATTCAGATAATGGCCTTTATTCTGCAGCTGCTGCTTGGTCAGCAGCTACAAAATAATAGAGCTCTACTTGAGAGAGAACAAATAAGCAATCCAAACCCCTCAACATTTTTGCTCAGACAGTTACAGTATTTCTTAGAGAGATGAGTTAATCTCTGAAACTTCGGGTCTAAGCAACCTGCCTCAACAGCACACACATTGACACCCCAGAATCAGTGAGAAATATCTGAAGCTAGCTTTAATTCAAGTAAAAACAATTTAAAGCTCCAAAGCATACCCATTTCCTAAAGACAGCATCTATGCAATGACTCAACTAGCTGCTCCACTGTTCCTTGTAGACAGCAGCTCTAAGACTGCTGTTTCTAGTCAGTTAGTTCCTTGCATTTCCACCACCAACATAAAGGGAAGGAGTAATTTGCTGCCAATGTTTGACAAGGCATTACCAGCTGTAGCTAAAAAAAAAAATAAATTAGATTTTAACACCTCAATGCAGATCTTATTTTTTCCTTTTTTTTTTTTTGTTAAGTTCCTGCTCACTGCCCACCATGAGACTACTTTCTATATTGGGGTATAGAATTTCTCAGGCCACTCCTCCACAAAACTCACATTGATTGAAATCAGCCACGTAAGTTCCTGAGTTTTATTCCCGGTGTTCAGCTACAGGATCGCATCACTGTCCACAAGTCGAAATAAATAGGAAATTCAGGCTGAACAGATTAAAAAGCAGAGCCTTCACTGATCAGCTTGCTAGAAGCCAGGCCCCAGAGAAGGGCTCATTTCCACATTTATATTAAAGTAACATGAACTGACTGCTCAGCACTGTATTGCATTTAAGTGTATACAGGAGGCACTGTGCGTCACAAGAGATCCCACAAGTTGCTTCTCCTCCCATGAGAAAGACCACAGAGCAGGATTCTTCCTGTCTAGCATACTGGGCTATTTTTAAAGTACCACCCCTTGGAGTTCAAAAAACCCCATAAAAACAGCAAACCCTCATCAGTTTGAACTGCCTGCTATTAGAAAGCAAATCATGGGCTGATTTTGGCACATAAATCATATGTTGCATGAGGCTTATTTTAAATTACAGCTTCTTACATCACCTTGGCATATATAACACACTGATTTATGCTCCCTGGACTGGATTCTTTTTTGCATTAAGTCCCATTTATAATTTCCAGGCAGGGAGTGGCAAAGTAGACAAAGGTTATGGTTAAGCTTTATGATGAACAAACAGCAGGCTAACTCTACACTCAGTTACAAATGGATGTGTACAAAGGGTGTCTCTGTGAGACTTAGAAATTAGATGGGAGACAATTTGTGTATTATAATCCACTGTCACAGAGTCTAGTCTCACTGCCAGGGGTGAAAACCAAAAGCTGAAATAAGACAAACACCTTTTAAAGCTCTTTTTCTTGTAGCAATAGAAATACTAATATGCAATACACAATACTGCACATCGCCACTCAAACACAGTAATAACAGTCTATGGTGATGCTGCAATGTTCCTAGGCAGCCACTATGTTCATTTTTACCTCCAGTCATCCTTTGAGAGATTAGATAAAATATTCATTTCTTCATCATCTTGCAAAAGACGATACGCCGCACTAACGTGGTGATTTTCAAGCACAGACCGGTCATTATACAGAATGGCTGAGTCTGACCTAGCATTTAAAGGAAAACATAAGAAAGGTTATGTTTCTTCCCTGTTTAAAGAGTCTCACATTCACAAGTTTTCCTTTGATCAGCTACACAGGTTAGTTCTATTGCACAGATATGAGCATTTTAAGAGCACTTATAATTCCTTGTTCATTGCTGTTATTCAATAAAAGATCAAAATTTACTGCAAAATCTATTTCATCAGCTGAGACTCACCTAGACTCTTTGGTACATAAAGAAAATAATGCTGAGAGCTGTGAGAGATATGTACATTTAGAATTGAATCACGAGGTTCTTTTCCAGCTCTTGTGTATGTTGCTCTCATATTAAAGCCTGACTGTACCCAAGTAAGCAATTGCAAGATTTGTCCCAATATTGTTTCCAGCTGAGCAAACTGGCTGTAAGCAACATATAACTGAACTGCTTTCTGTCATCTGTGCGCTAGACTATGCTGTCTGGAAAGGCAACTGTCAGTGGGATAGACTATGGCCGAAGGTACTTCACGCCTTATTTTAAGCTCCAGGGCATAGAGCTGAGATTGACGAATGGCTAAACTGGTTTGAAGACAAAGTTCTTGCTTGAAGTTAATAGCAACAGAGGGTGAGTATGATTTGTTGCAGTCCCCACTCAGTTCTGTTTCCCAGAGAGCAGTGTATATTTTTCTCCCCGACACTTTGCACCCTCTGATGTTCAGGGTTACAGAAATGAAATTACAACTGTCCTTCCTCAAATTCTTCTATAAGTATTTGGGAAATACAGCAGATTCCTAATTATTGCATGGATGAAGCTGTAAGAAGTGGAGTGTGGCTTGGCCCAGAGCAGAGACAGAAACTTCCTTCTACATTCCCAAGCTTTCCTGAGCAAGTGTGTGATTTATCCTAGCAACCTTTATATATCTGTCACACACTGCATGATTCAGCTAACGTACTCGACATCTAATTCAGGGTAAGACATAATACATCTTAGAAATGCCCAAGTGTGCAGTATCAGTCGAGGACACATAGACATTTTGTGATTGCTACGTGTACACTCCCATTGTCAAAATAATACACAGATATTAGATGCCCAATTATCACTGCAACTAGAGACTTTACAGTCTTTGCACACCTCCTGCATTTTGCTGCCATCTTCACCTTCTCCTTCTCTCTTCCACAACCCAAAAGCCTTATAGAAGATTCTGAGTTCAAAGAATACACTAGTCCAGTCTAGTTTGTGATCAGCTAATTACTGTCCAGCAATTTACAAAGCTTTAAAAAATGCTGTCTCTGAACAGGTAATATCCACTTGCTGCAGGTGTAGTTTTCCACTAAAGTAAAAATAGTATGTGTAGTGCTGGTGTTTACTGATGAGAGACTGTTAAATTCTTGATTTATGCGTTTAATGTCTGATTCTTCAAATTCAACAAGGAGAAAAAACCTGTTGAATTATAATATCTCCTCCAAAACTATACCTTCATCAAAATACATCACTCTGTACAGCAATTTGTCTTTGGCAACTTTACACAGGAATATTTTGGGACTTTCCTTTTTCCTGATTATTAATACGAAACAATGCTTAGGAAGCTAGAATACATGTATTCCGTTGTAAATGGTTGAGCAAGAGAAAATTAAATGCAACCTAAGGAAGTGAACTTTCCTCCTGTAACACTTGAAAACAAAGTTCCCGCACTTTTCTAGGTGTCTGTGCTGTTATTCTCCAAAGGTTTTCCCCTCCATTTCTCAACCTTTCATCATAATTTACAGTCGCCTCACCGTGTCTGGATGTGAAAATTGTTGGTGGTTCCAGTGTGTTCATAGTCATGGATGGCAGCTGCAAAGATCATAGCGAAGATCTCCAGCTCTGTCAGCCAGTGCTGAAAAGAGATTACAGAGCAATCAGATAAGCTGTCATTTTCCCAGGCATTAAGGCTTTTGTCTTTCAAGGCAAGTTATCCCCTGCTGACAGTCAATGCTGCCTTTACCCTGCAGCCTGCCAGCTGTTTTAAAGCAAACTTCTCTGGCTGATACACAAAAGCTGAACCAGTGTTTTTCCTGAAGCTTCATCTAAATAAATTGAACTTCAGCAAAATGGTTTCAGGAGCTAATAAGGCTTAAGGTAGAGCAAGGGGAAACATGTGCCCTTCTTAAAGAGCAACGTGTGAGGAAGAGAGAGAGGGAAACCTCAAAAAAATCAAGGTTCTTCAAGTGGAACTTGATGATATGTGTGCAGTTATGCACATAGCACCCAGGGTATGTATTTTCAGCTCAGTTGACTTGAGTAGCAGAGCCTCAATTACAGAAGGCCACCGAGTTTCAGTAGCTAAATATATTTGTCAATCATTCTAATCATGAGGAGAACAGGGAACGCAACCTCACAAAATGTATGTCTTGCTATTTATTTATCATTTATAGAAACATTTGAAAAAGCCCTGAGGGTTTTTTTCCTAATTGCCTAGTCAAAGCCTGACTTTTTAATGCTTAAGTCACTTTTGACTTAGATTTTTAAATGACTCAGATGCTTTTAATAATTTTCCTCTGAGTCAGTCAATCATTTTATGTCTGGTTTTCCACAGGTAGCACACAAGGAGTGCTGTTAACGTCAAGCGCATTACAGACAAAGGCTCTAGGTACTGTAGATGCTGTAAATATTTGTCTGAAATGTTTAAGTATATTACATTTAGAGAAAATCTTTATCTTTACAATGGTTGCCAAATAATTTCTTTAACAGCTCGCTATCAACCTGCAAATGTTTTGACAGATGTTCATGTATGAACTTGCATTTTAATTCAAAGCCCAGTAAAGGCAATATGGCTTCATATATATATTCTAGACATCTACTATAGCTCAGGTGCCACCACTGGTCTGTTAACCACGTGCAGGGGAAGCACAGATACCGGTGGGGCTCTGCGCGCAGCAACCTGTCCAGCTCTTCTCCCACCTTTCACAGACATTTCTGCATAAACAATGAAGAAATAAGCAAGTCTCAGTACTGAAGATCTCCTTACATTAAAGATGCAGTTTGAAAACAGCAGCCAGTGATATTTCGCAAAATGCCACTAACCATAATCAAGGTAGCTCTTGATTTTTATTTATTCTTTTCAGAGGGAGAGAGAGGAGGATGAAGAGATTGAGAAATGAACAGACACAGAAACTAAACTATTTTCTCCTTTCTACACAATTGGTCCAGAACAGAAATGGACAGCTCTGGTGGTGGAGAAATCTGTGGTGTTTCTGTTTCCAGGTGTGACTTGTGAATAAGGAATGCTATACAGTTGTGGAAGAACATGGTTTCAACTTTCAAGAAACAACTTCTGGCAATTGGAATGGGGGAAAAAAGGAATTGGGCTGTCCAGGCTACACATCTAGATTTGGACTTCAATTCCTCAACCACATCCTGTCATTTCCCAAAAGGAGTGAGTGCAAATGATAGAAAAAAATCAGGCACAAGCACTCAGGAATAGGCAGAGCAAACCTACATTATACATGCAGAACTACTACAGAAGACACCCAGCTAGTCTAACGCATCCACTTCAGGCCTTCTGGGCATCATTTGACAAGTCCCACTCCAACAGTATCTTATGATCCCAGTCTTAAAACATCAGTAAGGCAATGAGCTCTGTGCTTGAGGTCTCCTACCTCACCTCTTAAGATGCATACAGGAAAAGTGCTAACCCTATCATGCATGCTCTATCAAAGTATCCTTTGTTGAACAAGTTCAGGTAATGTAGGTTTTCAGATAGGGTGTAATACACCTGAGGAGAGGTATTAAATATCGTAACAGCATTTGAGGAAGACTACTCAGAATACAGACTGGGATTACAGTTGCAAACTGTGCATAATAAATAAATCAGTGTAAGTAGCACAAAGTCAGAATAGGCTTGTGAGTAACAGGAGGGAAATAGCAGGTAAGTAATTGAAACCTTTTAGTCCCTTTTTTCTGCTACAACCTTCCAAGGCAAAGCAAACAAGATGGCAAAGAGCCTGCAGAGAATGGATGCAATCTCCATCAAAGTGGTGATATTACCTTTCACTAGTCTGTGATGGACTTCATTTTGGGAACAGAGAGCTAGTTTTAAAGAACAAAGCCATCAAGAACTATCGAGAAAGCAGCAGGACACTGTCGCAGGTGACAAGAGTGAGGAAATGTGAATGTTTTTCATTACTAAAGGATTGACAAAACCAATCCAGAACAAAAACTTCAAACTTTCTGAGATGATAGAGGGTGTGGAGTGGCAGGGGAAGAAGGCATGAAAGAACAAGTATTGGCTTCCAAAGTGGAAACAAAAAAGGGTAATGAGGCATGATTGTCTTTCACAGACATACAATAAATATGAAGAATTAGCTACTAAGGCAAGTCACTGGCATGTGAACAAAAGGATCAATGCATACAGAATGAAAAAGGAAGAGGAAAGAGCAGTGTTTCTAAATCTAACAAAACAAATGGATGTGTTCCAAGAAAATGCTACAAAGCAAAGACAGCAATAATTAGCTTGTTTCCTTCCCCAGAGTTTATGGTCTTTTATTTCAGAGTAGTTATCATTTTCAGAGCTCATGATGGTCCGCTTATTTATCACAAAAGTCTAGAGGAGAGGAGGATCTCACTTCCCTTTGACACAAACAGATGTGACAGAAGTCCTGCACTACTGCTGTTTTACAGGTCTGCTGCAGGAAATATTATCTTGTAATTCTTGACTGTATCAGAGAAAGAACTCTTAAACTTTGCACCTCATTGTTTGGATTCACAAAGAAATCATCTCGTAATTCCTAATAATTATAAAGATTAATCAGAAAACAATTCCAAAGAAAGCAATAATCACAGCAAACAACAGAGTTAAAGAAAGGTAAGAATGAAATGAGCAAACAGTGTCAGCTCTTGGAAGTTGTTCCTACACATCACCTCTAAGAGAGAAACATCAGAGTCATTCCAAATTCTCTTTCTGCCTTATGAGAGAACCCAAGATATTCTAGTTCATATGGTAAAATATAACAAATTCAGTCCAAGGTATCATCCCAAGGAAGAAAATAACAGGAAAACTAAAGAGATTTCAGGCACCAAATATGGTCAGAGGGAAAGAAGATTTTTCAATTGAAAAGAAAATAGAAGAAAAGAGAATCCTGGAACAAAACTGCTGAGAGAACTTGTAAATAACAGGGAGCATGACAAAGGTAAATGAACCATGTGAAGATAAACCGGACAATTGTTTCTTCTGTTTGAGACTAGAACATATGACCACCATACAGACTACTTAAATTTGAAAAAAAAGGACTTTGTCCACATTGCAAATAACTAGTTAACAAGATAAATAAGGTTATTGCTATTTTATTGTATATTTTTTTTCACAAGTCTTCCCAGTGAAGAATTAAACCAATGGCCCTCTGAAACCTAAGTCTTGCATTTCAGCATGTCCAAGTTCCTTGCATAGTTACTGTGAAAGTGATGAATGGAACAACTAAGTACGCTACACTGAGGGTAAGATATTGATGTGAGCAAATTCTGGAAACAGGAAAATGTCCCCTACCTTTATTTACCATGTGTGAACATACTACGCATATTAGAAGCTAGCCCTGCTGTAAACAGGAGGTTGGATTGATGACCTCTAGCTCATTCTCCTAACTACATTAATCTATGCACATTTTGATGCGTTGCATCCAGCAGAGAAGGTGGGGTGGAAACTAAGCAAAAGGTGGGGGGGCGGGGGGAAGAAAAAACAAGGTTAAAAAAAAATTCTAACAAGGGAAGCAAAGCTGAAATGTCACTGTTGGCATGCAGTGTTGCAAGTCCCTTGTTCCTGGTAGCAGAAGAGTGGTTTCTTGTGCTACATTACAGCCTAAACTAAATGCCACATTTGGCTGTGGGAACAGTTAGTGCTTGGGAAACAGCAGACACTTCACTACATCCTCTGGAGTGCAACCCCGTCATAACAGGCTGCACAGTATACTTTGTGCGTAGCTTATTACAGAAGGAATACAAAAGCAAAGGACTCAGCTCCGGCAAATGAGTCACTCACTTCAGTGCCAGCATGTACATATGCTTACAAGCACACACATCCTAGTTTCCCTTTTATGGGTGTAAATCTAGAATATGCACATTTTATGACCTCTGCACATATTTCAGAATCACAGAATCACAGAATGGTTTGGGTTTCAAGGGACCTCAAAGATTATCTAGTTCCAACCCCTCTGCCATGGACAGGGACACCCTACACTACATCAGATCCAACCTGGCCTTGAACACTGCCAGGGATGGGGCCTCCACAGCTTCTCTGGGCAACCTGTGCCAGTGCCTCACCACCCTCACAGTCAAGAATTTCTCCTAATCTCTAATCTAAAACTCCCCTCTTTTAGTTACCCATTCCCCCCTTGTCCTATCACTACACTCCCTGACAAACAGTTCCTCTCCAGCTTTCCTGTAGGCCCCTTTAGGCACTGGAAGGCCATGATTAGAAGCCTTTTCTTCTCCAGGCTGAACAACCTGAACTCTCTCTGCCTGTCCTCATAGGAGAGGTGCTCCAGCACATTGCTTCCTCTGAAACAGAGAGGAAAAGTACTTCAGAGACATTAAAAAAGGAAGGATTTTAATACCAAAGAGTTCTTACTTGTCACTTCAAACAACAACCTGTTGCCAGGTTGAGATAAGGCTGAAACACATTACAGAGAGAACTGGCAATAGATATGTATCTGTGTCTTGGTTGTGCTTCTCAGTCAGACTGGAGCCTGGGGTACACACAGCTTTCACTTTTTGCTTCGACCAGCTTTAGCACTTTGTTTCTGCAATTGTCTGCAAAGCCTACACAACACATTATGGCACTGCAGGCTGCATGCTGCATAGCAGCATTGACTGAACAGTCCCCAGGAAGTGTTTGCGAGAGGTGTTTCCACGGAGGTAACATGGAACTATATTCAACGATGCTAAGAATGCACAAAAGCCTGTTAATATTTTACATGACACACCTTCAGAGTGATCTGTCTTCAGTCTGGGCTAAGAATGGTTTTCATTACATAACAATGACAGTGCTCGGCAGCACCTCCTCCCCACCTGCACCGCCTCTCTCTCGCCCAAAAGCTAGTAGAAATCTAACCCAAAGAAAAGACAAATAATCTCCCAAAGATATGGTCTGCACGGAGGCATTGACAAAAATGCATGAACCAAAGGGAGAAAGGAAATGAGTAAACAGTGGAGAGATGACACCTTCCTCCACACCACCAGTGATAGTTTCAAAGTCCATATTGTCTACTGTATCTATACAAGCCACGCAAGCAGAGGACTGGAACAACACAGGAAAAAGGGACATGTTGGGATCTGCTGTCACTGTGGCAGCACAGGCACAGCAAGCCGTCACCAGAAACACCTTCACAGCCAGCTTAGTTTTCCCTCTTTCAACAACAGTTAGAGAGATTTCTGTTTGCAGACTGTCAGTTAGTCACTGTGCAGGGAAGAAAAACACCTTCCCTTACTTCTTCACTGATGTTGTGGTCTAACAACTTTTACACCGCTTGAGGTCTGTGGGAATCAACTGATGGAGATGTCCCTCCACACCCTTCGCCCTAAGTGCTCGCCTGAAGAGCCCGCAGCCAAGATCAAATCAGTCCTGTGTGCTTGTCTGGAGTCACAACTGATCTACAGTGATTTTTTCTGCAATGCCAGGTCTGGTCTGGCTTCATCCTCAACCACCCATTCAGTAGCTGAGCCGAGAACTAGCTAGGGACAGCAATCCCCCATGGCCCTTCCCATCCTCAGACTGAAAAACCCACCTTCAGGCCCCAAGGACCTCTCTGGCCCTGCAATGGACTCCTCCCATTGCCCTTGCGCAGCAGCCTGGAGGAGGCCAGGCCCTCTCCTCCCCTCGGCCCCTCTCTGCTACTGCTGGGTGCGGGGACGATGCCACTTGCAGAGAGCCAAGTGACTGGAGGGCAGTGGAGACTCCCCGACTCTCCTGGGACTGTGGCCACCAACCCGCTGAAGGGACTCCAGGCCTGGTATGAGGAGCAAGCTAGAGCCCAGGGCAGCCAAGGGGAGGTGGAAGGCAGTCCCGGTGCCAGAGGCGCAGCCTTTCTCTCCATCAAGCAAAATGGCCCCCAGGAATGAGGCCTCCAGGGCCTCATGGGCCACCCCGAGCCACAGCAACATCCATTGGTGATGTCACCAGCCTTCCATTACACAAGCAGGCAGCCCCCACGGCTGGCCCACAGCTTGCTGAGCAGCTAGCCACTCTGACACCAAGCGGGCTTGGCAGAGGAGGACGGGCAAAGCAAGGAAAGTGCCCACATTGAGTGGGATGAGGGAGAAGAGGTTTGTGGAGCCACTGAGGATGCCTCCATTTCCCAGAAAGAGAAGCAGGATGACAGGAGCAGCAATAACTATGGCAGGCGAGTCAGAACAGCAAACACCTTGTCAAAAGAAAAAAAAAAAGCCAGCTTGATTGCCCCCAGCTGCCATCCCTGCTCTCTTTGGTAGGATACAAGCCACAGGCTCATCTCTCCTATCTGCTTTCTGAGTCTTATTGGTCAAAGAAGTAGTATGAGAAAAAGCATGAGAGTATTCAAATGCAAGTGTTCTTTGCCAACGTGCATGGAAGCAGCATCACATCTCTAGCTCATGAGATATGTGAGAAAAGAGCTTCATTTTAATTGTAAAAACAAAACATGGAAGTGGAGCTTTGCTGTGAAAACTGGTTCTACGGGAAAAAATACCTCTGTGAGCTCCTCAGACCCTCTGGCTTTAAGCTCTTGAATCCCACAGCCAGTAGGCAGTGGGCCATAGGGACAATTACTGCTTTACACAGTGGTTTCTAATCAACATCACTATTTGGTTTGCTTCTTTGTGGAGTCATGCAGGTATCCAGCACACGTTACTGGAGCCCAGGGCTTGCAGCAAGCCAGGGAACACACAACACTGATGGCGCACCTCAACGACATCCTATCAAGTTTGATCTGTACATAAGTAAAAACATTGGGGGTTTTTGGTTAGCTTTATGGGGGTTTACGCTGAGGCTTTTTTTTTTTCTTTCTTTCTTTTTATCCGCTAGATCATCTCTTCTTCTTAGAGAAAAAAACCATAATAATCCAAACTTCCATGGCTTAGTCATGTATTTTCATGTCCTTCCAGTTCTTTGTTTTTTAACACCTTGCCTAGCTTTGTTGTGTTCAGAGACAGAACAGGAAACCCCATTCAGCACCATGGCAACATGGGCAAGAATGAAATAGCGCTCATTCATTCAAGGGTGAGTGGCAATTCAGTTCAGCTGATTTTGTTGTAGAGTCTGGGTGGAGATCAGCATCTCCAGAGCATGGCTCATGTCATCCACAGATAAGTGGAATGAATTGTCCTTTGAAGGTACTGTCTCTTTTAAGTAAGAAGAAAGCTTAGACAATTTGCTTCTTCGCATTAGGTGAAATGAATTCTGACAAAAGTGAGTTGGCAGAATCACTCAGGAGACCTGTGGCAGAGTGAAAAACTGAGCTTGGGTTTCTCATTCATCCCCTTTTAGATCACTGTAAAATAGTTGTCCGTATCTTCACCTACCTCCTATTTCCAAATAATCCTAAATAATCTCCACTTTCATTAGCACAGCCATATCAAACGAAGTTTGTCTACAGTGAAAATGGGTTCTACTGTGGATAATCATAATCTCCTTAATGAGCCCAAACTCTTGTAATCTCATTATGTATTTAGGATACCAACTTCTGTACTTACCGCTATGCCTGTCTTGAACAGGAGGTAATGGACCGTCTGTGTCACATCTGCAGCGTGCATTAGGTTGTGATAAGGATTTTTGTGTTTACTGTAGCCAACCTCTAGAGCTTCCACAAACGACACCAGGGCAGAAATGGGGATCTGAGGGAACCAGCACAGAATTAAAACCAAGATAATCACCTTTAATGGCTAGCATTTGGAGGGGAACATTTTGATAAGAGGTCCCCAAAGAGCATTTTATACTTCAGAAATAAATAACATGCTAAAACATCTGAAACAGGTAGTCAAGAGAGAGAGTGTGAATCCAGATTACTGGCTTTCCCATCCCTAATTACATTGCGGATGAATCATTCCCACACATAAACACATACAAGTAAGTATACTACGAAATGTTGTCTGGATGACACATACAATATGAAAAGTAACAGAGAGCACTTGATTGATTGCCCCTGGAGAAATATTTCTAATAAGGCCACAAGCATGTCTCAGTTCGCCTCACAAACCAGTGGAATATATCCTGGGCTACATCAAAAGAAACGTGACCAGCTGGTTGAGGGGGGTGTTCTGCACCTCTGCTCTGCTCTCCTGAGACTCCCTCCTGGAGTACTGCTTCCAGATCTGGGATCCCCAACATAAGAAGGACATGGACCTGTTGGAACAGGTCCAGAGGAGGGCCACAAAGATGATCAGAGGGCTGGAGCACCTCTCCTGTGAAGACAGGCTGAGAAATTTTTTTACGTTGAGGGTGGTGAAACACTGGAACAGCTTGCCCAGAGAGGTGGCAGATGCCGCACCCCTGGAAACATTCAAGGTCAGGTTGGATGGGGATCTGAGCAACCTGATCTACTTGAAGATGTCCCTGCTCATTGCAGGATGCAGTATTCCAGGTGGGGTCTCACCAGAGCAGAGGGGCAGAATCACCTCCCTCGACCTGCTGGCCATGCTTCTTTTGATGAATTTGAATTCAAGCTCTCCTGTTTTGCCTATACGCTTGAGAGTACTATGAATCTCAGGAAATTACACCACTGTTTCCACAGGATCAAATATATTTCCATGGATTTCATGGGGAAGCTGGTTTGGAACCCTGCCTACTTCATGGTGTCCCATTGCAATTAGAAGTGCTACTTAAATAATATTTGGTCTTGCTTACTGGGGAATGTACAGTGTCCACAAAGCCTTCAAATAGTGCTCAAAGTGCATTTTGAGTGAAACAAAGCAGGATGAAGAGGAAGTTCAACAAAACACAAGATGGAGGAAGAGATCCATCTTCTAACTACTGACCTTGAAACGGTTGATCAGATCATAGCGTGTGAGAAGTTCATAGAAAATGAATTTCAGTGCATGATCCCCACTGGCATCGTTTAGTGCAAATACATCAAAGGACCACTTGTCTACATTCTGCAAGAGTAGTTAGAAAAGACAGTTACTATGGTCATCCCTGTTACCATGATAGTTCAATGTCTATCACTTTACATCTACAGATGGAGAATTGGAGTGGTGATCTATATGCATAGCTTTTTTTTTTCTTTTAACTTCTTCAGTTCCATTTAACCAATGTAAAGTCTCGTTTACTCACCAGTACTGTATGACTCATGTTTAAGAAGCTTCTGTTATGAACACATATGCTGTTTGTTTATTCTAAACATGGCAATTCTCCACACCAGAATTTAATCAGCAAAGGCTAAATTCAAAAAGACAACAATCCTCTTGCTTTAGTACCTGAAACATTGGGACGGCCCTATTGTGGCTGATTTTACCCTTCCCTGTGTATTATCCCTACCCCCACCCCACCCCCCCTGCTATGTCTATAAAAAGTAATATTAAATTTGAAGGAAACAGAAATAACAAATATATGCTTTTTAATTACATTAAAGCCTCTGGATTTTGCTGTCCTTATAGAGTCCTTATGACTTCGCATTGTGAGCAAAGCACTCCAATGCTTCACTCGTGCTTAAAACAGAATAAGCTGGTATGTTTTGTACAGTAAAAACGCTTAGAGGCATCCGTGGTCATATTTTTACCACTTATTGTTCAATCAACCAAAATAATAACTAAGTAGAAGAACTATCTTGCTAGACCCAAAAAGCAACATAGTTCCAATTTTACTATCAATCCTGAATTGTGATTATTGCAGCTTAAATTGCACAAAGATAGCATGACCCTAACCTTCCTTATTTTGTTAAAGATAAGTAAGTCCCCTTGGGCTTTCAGAAAACTACAGACCAGGAGAAAATCACAGTAATGTTACATTAAGTGCTAACAACGATATAAAGAACAACCTTTATAACAGAAAAGTAAACATCTGATTCCAGTTGTGAAAGTTCCAGTCAGCTGTAAAACATATACTAATGCTACTTTGCGGTCAGTCAGGAGATTGAGGAGGGAAAGTTCACTTGCCAGCTCATGAAGGTAAAGTCTAAGCTATAAACCTTCTTGCAGAAGGTTGAGTTCAAATCTCAGCTCTTAGGGAAGGCTGTGGAAGCTGCCAGCACACATTATCTAGCAAGATAAAGCTCCTTGATCTCAGAATTGGATGCTTCTGAAACCCTGTGAACCTTTCACTCCTTCTTCTAGCAATAAAAAGGAAAGGTGTGGAAGGAGTTATAGCCAGCAGAATGATACACAGGTCAACCATGCAGCTGCATCTGGCACAGGACCAGCTCGCAATCTCTCTTGCTTGCTGAGAACTTTGATGCACGTCCAACTGGGATTTATCCAAATGACTCTCCTTAAACCATATATTAAAGATTGACATGAGTACATTCAAGTTTCCCTCCACTTTCAAACTCTGTTGCAGGTTACCTCCCCATTTCCTTGTGGCACCATCACCAAGAAAGAAAGATGACAACATTTCTCACTCGCATGTGCACAGCTGCTCTCAGTACAAGATAAGGGGTTGGCTAGACATAACGATGAGTACTGTTAAGGATTAGAGTCCATCTAAAAATCTACCATCTTTTTTAGCAATCCTAAAAATGCTAAATTACAATTATCTACCAAAATCTTAAAGCCCAGTAAACCTTTGTTGTCTATCATGGTCATGTTCCAGGTAAGGACCTGGCTTCAAGTCAAATGCAAAGGACAGTGACCTTTAATTGCCTTGTGGTCAGTCACCTATACATCAGCATAGCTATAGGGTTTATGTTCTGAACAAGACCAACATCTTTTGGTACTGACTCTCTCCATCTTGCTACTTGCATAGTGTTGATCACAGAGAGCTGAGTATGCCCATGGAGAGGCTAATTAATGAGTGAATATCAAAGGCGCTGAAGATTCAGCTCTGTTTTCACCTAACCCAGTAAATCACTTGCTTGCCGAGCAGTTGATTTTACAAGCTGTGTGGAGCCCACACATTGAAGGCAGGGTCAAGCTTCCCCAGAGATGATTTGTGGCTCAAGTCACAGAAGAGCAATCATAAATTGCGGCTTTTCAACACTTTCAGTAGGCGTTGCAGAGGAAAAACAATCCAGAGAGGAAAAAGTTCTACCAAGAAAACATGGTTTGAAGCCCTTGAACAAACTTAGCAAATGGACAAGAAAATTAACGCACAAAGCATCCACTCAGTCAATTTTAAGTATTTTCCTGGGCATTGAAAATAATGTCTCAACTATGCTGAAATTTAATTCACTGTAAGACAATCTTATCTTGTAGGAATAAAGGGGTTTATTCCTTGTCCTGGTTTTGGCTGGAATAAAATTAATTTTCTTCATAGTAGCTGGTATAGTGCTGTGTGTGTTTTGGATTTAGGATGAGAATAATGTTGATAACACCCTGATGGTTTTAGTGGTGGCCAAGCAGTCAAGTACTTTTCAGCTGCTCATATTGGCCTTCCAATGAAAATGTGGGGGGGAGGGCCAAGAAGCTGGGAGAGGACGCTGCCGGGACAGCTGACCCAAATTGGCCAAAGGGATATTCCATACCATATGACATCATGCTCCGTATATAACTGAGGGGTGGACTAGGAGGCGAGGCAGCTCGGGAACTAGCTGAGCATCGGCTTTGCGTGGTGAGTAATTCTGCTATTCATCACTTGTATATTATTATTATTATTATCATTGTCATTGTCATCATCTTCCTTTTCTGTCCTA
The DNA here is from genome assembly GCA_013399095.1 of Psophia crepitans. Taxonomy (NCBI): domain Eukaryota; kingdom Metazoa; phylum Chordata; class Aves; order Gruiformes; family Psophiidae; genus Psophia; species Psophia crepitans. The sequence goes on from VWZZ01006445.1 coordinate 198,539, forward strand.
TTAAATTGTTTTTATCTCAACCCATGAGGTGGTTTTTTTTTTCACATTTTCAGTTCTCTCCCCCATCCCGCTGGGGACGGGGTGAGTGAGCAAAGAGCTGTGTGGTTCTTTTAGCTGCCTGATCAGTTAAACCATGACATTCCTTTATATATTTTCCCTGTAGTTGATTTTGTATTCTTGCAGCAGATAAATTTTACCAAATTGTGAAATTGCAGAATAGTACATGAGAACTGATCTTTTGCACGAAATAACAATTAACCACATAGATGATAGAGCTCTATAGATTTTACTGAGAAACCTTGCTCTTGTCAAGTCAACAGAAGTTTTGCTATAGACAGTAATGACAGCAGCATTTTACCCTGAATAACTAGGGGGAAAAATCCTCTTAACAAAAACATGAAAGTGTCATGATGACTTAGAGGCTTGCAGCGACACCAGTTACATTTTGAAAATTAGTGAATTTTATGACCTTAAAAAAACCAACACACATCCTAACATAGAAGTGACCCCTATACTGGGGAGAGATCTAAAGGGAGGCAGAACTTCATGGATGTCTTGTGATGGAGGAGAAAAACTGTTTCTTCTCCCTAAGGAGAGAAGAAGTGAGGGGTGGTAAACTTCCTGTACTACACATGTCCCTAGGTCACTGGCCCTGTAGTCTCAGCTGAAGTGTCACAAGCTGCACCCATGGTGAAACTGCAAATATATCCAAGACGTCTTACTTCTCAGTCTTATGTCCTTATTACTTGGCCATTGCTCTACTGCTTCGGGGAACCTAGAGATGACATAAAACACCAGTTCTTCCTAAATACTCAGTTTCCTTCCTTTCTGTCTGTCCTTAACCTTGGAGACTTGATTTGTTTTACAATCCAACAAGCAGATTCAGGGATAGATGTTATTCTGCACAACATTACTAGAAGGCCTGACAAGTCACAGGCAAGCAGAAGTCTGTACTGCAGACACTGTAAGTGAGTACAAGTTCTGTGTTCATTACCTGTGTATTAGCTAGCCCAGAAAATAGTGTAGTGACAGCACAGGCATCAGAATAGTCTGAAAAATTCACTTCTAAAGCAGGTAACAATTTTGGCAGCTAATTAATGTAAAGTTCTGTTGCTAGCACTACACTGCTGAACAGCAGATCGCCACAACTGACTGCATAAATTAACACACTTATCCAAATGTGTCTGCATGGCCGCTATTCACATGAGACACAAAGTTGATCATCCCTTTTGTGGCAACTGGTCTTACATTATCACACCGATGTCATGCAGAAAGGCTATTGGGGTAAAAAAATCAGTATCTGATATATAGACAGAGATAGATATGCGGTGCAATCAATTAAGAAAAATGCCTAACGTCTCATCCACTGAAAAAGTGAGAAAGATTACACACCTAGGACTTGCACTGCTACCACTCCATCTATTTTTTGCAGAAGTTGCAGCATTTTATTGTTTTATTAAAAACAATCTCATTTTGCCAAGCTGATTCCACAGCTTTGGGTTACTCAGTGCAGATGTCCTGCTGGTCATGGCAGCAAAAAGGAGGGGACGTAGTTAAAAAATAAGCTAGCTTTGACTCCATGTCATCTCAACCCTTGCCTGTATTAGCATGTCCCTGAGGGGAATGTTGATTATGGCAATCCAGAACAGCTGAAGAGATGTGTGTGGTACACTTCTACACTCTTTTACATGCTTAAACCATCAGCTTATTTTATAAGTAATTTTTAGTTGGCTTTACTGGACTGAAGCAAGCAACAAAACGTACCATTTTCCACTGAGGAGATGGAACTGTGAAATTTAAGATGAAGTATTATTTCAAAGACAGAAAACTTCTTCAAAATAAGTAACTCCCATTTCAACCACATCTACTACCAACCCTGAGGCCATCCAAGCAAAGACATGTTCTCAAACTAGTTTTGTAAAAAAATACATCCTAGAATGCTCAGTGGTCAAGCAGGCATTATTTCACACCAAGCAAAATTAGTCAATACCTTTGTTGTTACTGATGTGTTTTAACTTACTCTAGCATGATCAGTTCTCTTTACGACCCTTAATCATTTAAAAACATGGAAAGAGGAGAGGGATTCTGTAAGGTTTAAGTCAGTTGAGAGTAGCTGACAGGTCTTAGATTGTCTTGTTACTGCTGAGGAACTCAGCAGAAGAGGCATCATTATAGATGTGTTCCCTCATAAGCTGGCTACGGGGTGTAGCTCTAAAAGAACAAAGACTTTAGATCCCATTTGCAGGAGCAAAGCTAACACTTGTCAACCTGCAGCTGGAAAAAGGTGTGAATGGATGCTTTGATTCTGTACATGACAAGCATGTTTGGTCAGTCTTCTTCCACTCAATGGACCTTCTGCAGTCCATCCACATCTTTTGCTGAGGTGTACTATCCAAAACAGATAAGGATTCAGTACCCTAACTGTAGTCCTTTCCAGGATGGAGTAGAGCAGAAGGATTGCTTCATGAGCTTTCCACATAAAGTCCCTGTATATTGCCCCGCTGTACCACCCTTTTTCACCACTGCATGGCATGGTTGTACCACATGCAACGTGTAATCTGCAAAGCTGCTGTATAGGCAGTTGGTTGCTAACTTGTGTTTGCAGTGTTGATAATGCCTAAGTCAAGAACCTTGCAATTGTACTACTGATTGAACCTTTTTGTTTTTATTTCAGATTACTTCTGACTAATCAGTTTTCCTCTGAAGCTTCAAAACTCATAAAAGGGTCATTATTCCTAAACTGACTGTCACCTTGAAGACCTGAATCTAGGCAATGCAAGAAATTCCCTTCTCTCACAGCAACCAATCCTTTTCTTTCTCCACCTCTCTCCATCTGTGTTGTCTTTCTTCCCTGTGAGAGGCTGTGATTGATTCCAGCATGTTACTAAGTCCTCAGTTTAATCACTGTAACCTAGAACAGAGCTGTAACCTTCACAGCCTGAAAATGGCCACAACCTTGAACTCTATTCTTTCCTCCATTGAAAGGATATTCCCTTAGGCCAGTAAATGATTAATGTATGTGAACTAAAATAAATGTCAGAGAGAAGGAAAGGGCAAGTACTAAAACCCCCTTACCAAGTCAAATATTGCAGTGTTATCTTGATGCTTTGTACAGAACCCCCCCACACACACCTTTTTATTGGGATTACCTTGAGCACTCCAATTACAGCTGGTGGGTAGCTCAAACCGACCATATTTGAAGTCCGTCTGTACATTCTACCAAGATAAAACAGATAAGGCAACACATAAATAGAATTAAACAAAGCAAAACAAGCAAACAGACAAAAAAACATACAGCAACAGACCATTACAGGAGATCTTATTTAGCCCAGGCAACCCTAACTGCAATTTGGTTCTTTTCTTCCTTCTTGTTCCTAACTTGCACAATATTCTCTATACCATTCTTATTGTATAGCCTGACTTCAGACTATATACTCCCTAGTATCTCATAGCTTGGTTACCTGGCAGGACATCACAGAGTATCTGCCAATATCAGGTTTTCATCAGAGGGAAAGGCTACACTCAGATAAACAAGGTGTTCCCCATTTTCCACTGCAGATGACCACACTACTCTTCCAGTTCCCTTAGTCTTTGCTGGTCCACATGCAAGCTAATTCTGAATGTACTTCAGAAATCACTTGCTGTCTGCAATGAATCAACTCCAGTTCAGTAGAGCTGTCACTTTTGTAACTTTTTAAGATTGGTATAAAACCTTTTGGGTATTTGCTGTATGTGTGCGTGTGAGGGAGAAAGAGAGAAAGAGTAAGGCAATACTCTGCAACAACACTAAACACAGCACTGAAGTATGTACCAGATTCAAAACTTGTTTTCAGGCCACACTATGTTTAACAGACTTGGTGAATGCAGAAACACTGTCATAGCTAAACCACCTTTCTGTAGAACATCTTTTTTTTGCAGTTAAGCAACATAGGACTAAAAGGAGATGATGGAAAGCTCTCTTCTCCCATCTGAAAAGATCCCATGTGAAGTCTTGCTTCACTTCCCTTTTTCTTTGTCATGTCCTGCACTTAGAGCCAAAAATGTCAGCCCCCATTGGAGAATTAAATTCACCCATTCCCCAAATTACAAAATTTTTTACCCCCTCCTTCCTCCAGTCAGGAGCCCCATAGCCCTCTCTTAGGTGACAATTCAGGCAGATTCCCTCTCCCTTAGCTCAGGAGAGCCACAGCCCTCCTCTGGTGCCATATCATATCTGAACACTTCCTCCTTTGGGCCATAGTGATTCAGATCAGCTGGAAAACAGCCTCCTGCAGCCAGCTCTCTGCAGTTCATTTACTTCCTTGTTGAGCAAGTCCCCCACTGAGAGTGAGGGTTAATTCCTAAATATCCTGTCAAACTTAGAAGAAAGCTGTTCCAAGGAGAAATGACAGGTTTAGTTTTATCACAGTGTACTGCCACTCTTAACACATGTACAGTAACTCTGGTAACACAGATAAAAAGATTGGCTATAGACATGCCAGAGGAGACTTCTGTGTGTCTGTGTGGCTTGTGGTCCACTGTCTGATATGCCCAACTGCCTGCACTGGAGGCTGGTGGCCTGTCACTGCGATTCTGATGAACAGTGAAAGGTGCTCTGCTCTTCCATTCCTCACTTGAGTTTTGCTGTAGAGACCTGGGACCTGCTGTCTTTCATGTTGCCTAAAGTCTGCTGACAGTTTTGCATGTGCCAGTCTTCTTGGTTGAAGGAAGAATGTCAGCGCAGAGTGGCTACTCAATGAGAAAAGGTAAGATTGGAAGTGAGTCCAAACTTAAATGACTAAATGTTTTAAAGGGTTCAGAAAGTGAAATCAGGTTTTTTAGTAGGTTCTCATGCAAATCACAACAGAGAAGGCTGAGAGGACTCAATGGGTTTCTTGAAATTCTCCCTAAGCTTCAAAGTTATCACTTCAGTCCTGGTCTGTAGTTCATTCTGGTAATACTATGATACAGAATTTTCTTCTGTTTCTTAACAGTTCTTCTTAAGAAATACTAGACCACAGAGGTAAACAGAGACAAAGGAGGATTGGTCTGGCTGACTCAATTTTCAAAGCTGTCACTCTTCTACCTTGGGCTGTGCAGAGGTGCATATTCTCCGTCAAAATTATTGCAACTGTGCTATTACACCTGTATTATGCTAAGAACAGATCAGTATGTGCTGTTTCAGGCTGCAATCTATTACTTAATCCCAGGTTTCAAAGTGCTATCCAGATCTGTGTAGAAACATCATTAGAAGCATATTAAAGCACACTTCATTCAGTAGAGTCATCTTCTAGTTCTCTGAGGTATTCTGTCCTAAGGTACTCTCCTCTATCTCCTGTCACTGTGTCAACACATACTACAGGTGCAATCTGCAGTACTTGGGCAGCTGCTAGAACAAAGTAATTACATGCTCCTTTACCTCTCCACAAATATCCCAGCTTGTACTGCATGGACAATACTCCTGAACCGGGGTTTTTCCTCCGTCCTTTTGAGCATCATCCCCATTTGCCGTGTGAAGGTAGAAGCCAACCAGTCCCGGACTTCCGAGGGCACAGAGTCGGACTGGATGTCACTGAGCTCATCTTCCGTGTCGAGTAAACGCCTAGAAAGGGGAGGAAAAGATGGGTAAAGAGACTCCCCTGGAGAGCACTGCAACATTATTAACAAAAAAGAAACTTACGTATATTCTAATTAAAGCAATTGTTGAAAGTCTTTGGTTCATCAGCCCTATCAGAAAACAACTGTACAAGTCTTCAACAGATTGTTTATTCTCTTGTATAGTTAAATGTCAGAGTGTAAAACTCACTACTAAGCCGACAAACAAGAAGTATCAGCCTTCTGAAGCACAACTACATAATCATCCACTGACTTCTCATCTTCAGATCATCAATATTCCTGAACTTTTTGCCCTTATACAGTCATGTCTAACTTCCCAGTTAGTATCATACAGTCCTCTCCTCTTCCATTCTGGTCATCTGAGATGAATCTAAGTGCATTTAGCAGTGGGGAAATGGCATATAACAGCGAGGGAACTCCTCTGCAGCATCTTACCAGTCTACTTCTACCACGACCTGGAGTAAAAAATTCTTTTTAATTCCAAAATCTTGATACAAAGATTATTCAAAAGGAACAGAGGAGTAGGAATTTAGAAACTTTCAGATAAAATGGGACACAATTATTATGAAAACATTTATCCAAGAGAATATATATTAAATTTATGATTGCTTTTGATCCCTTCCCTGCCCCAGGAAAATTAAAGAAGCTTTTAGAGCAAGGATTGAAGATTTGCTCTGTACAAAATACAGTATTTTAATGATTAAAAACATACCGTCTGTGAGTAATAAATCTTAGCTAAAACAACTTTCCCAACTGATGTGTAAATCACAATTTTGTGTCACTGGTACTAGATGTAAGAAGAGCGCTGATGTCTGCAGTTAACTCACCTAGTTTCGTCAATGTATACTGACTCAAGAACAGTCGCAGCATATTCCAAATTCTTCTTTAAGTCTACAACTGAAGCTTCCCCTCTCTCTAACTGCTTTACCAAAGACCGCAATCTAGAGAAAAGGGAAAAAAGAAATCCGATTATTACAAAGAGAAATAGGTTTGAGAGTGAAGGTCAGTTCAAAACTGGATCCAGCATGAGACCCAGCATACATGATTGGCAGTTGAAAACTTTTGGAAGTCTACAACGTTCTCTAAGCCATACACAAGGAATCAACAAAAATAACTTTTCAAAGATCAGTCACAATGATGTCAGGCAAACCACATTATAATTAGACTCAAATAAGTCAGCAAGTTATGACTGTCCCCTACTCATACTGAAACAAATTAAAATAGGTATCACTTGGAATTTAACACAGGAGTTAAGATATACAATATACATGCCTACAATTCGAAGAAGAAAATTATCATTCCTTTAAAAGGACAATGGGATAAAGATTTAATATGTTAAAACATTTTTGTGAATGTCTTCATCCTTGTTAGACAGCAGTTAAATAAACATTCAAATATACATTTAACAATGTAGCAGAAATCACAAGGTCTTAATTTGTCCTGTTCAAGATGCAAAAATGTAGAGTAGTCATGCCATCTAAAATTTCTCTTCTACTTAGGAGACTAGTCTTCCTCATCTTTTTTGATAGTCCATGGAGAAAAATAACCTTTTTACAAGGTAATTCAGAGCCAGAGCCTGATAGAGGTGCCTGCTCTCACTTTCTTAACCGTAGTGGGAGCCTAACCTCTGACAGTAGATATGCACAAGAAGTTCTTAAAATGAAGTGAGTATGTGTGTTCCCCCACTGTCACAATCCCCCTGTGGCATCAGCACTTTCAGGAGAAGTCATGGGCTTGTATTTCATGGCAGAGCTGAGGAGCAGTCAGTCTGCCCGTGTGCACTGCACCAACAGCTCTTTCCAGCTGGGTTTCCTTCCTCTGCCTGTTCCCACATAAACAGTAAGGCTGTGGAGAACAAAAATCATAAAAAATATTGATTGCTCCTCTGGCTAGGTCACATAGACGCCACTCCTACTGACAGTGGTACTGTTGACACACAGCTACATATTTAGCTTTACAAAGAATCTTGAGCAAGAAGTTGACCCTCCATCTCCAGGAGGATTAACTCGTCTGTTTGTCAGCGGTCAAAAATCAAAAGTATTGTTCAATCCTTCATTCCTGATATGAGAATGGAGACGGGAAGGTCAGTGATCTAATACACTGAACACAGGTCTTCTCGTCTCTGCAAGTCAGGTAGAGAGCATTCAAATATGTCAGTACATTTCCCTCCAATCCTGGAAGCCAGCTTGGGGAAATCCATGAAGCAACTTCAGCCCCATGGAAGAAGAAACACGGCTAGGTGCTCCCATACACCTCGTCTGCGTAACTGCTCCACCAGGTAAGAGCAGCAACATGTTGTCTTTGATGAGTAGAGCTAGGAAAAGTGCTCCCCCACCTTTCAGGTTGATTCCAGCATCAGGCAGGGCACGTGGAAGGTGATTTCACCTCCTCCCTAGAGCTAAACCATTGATCCCTCCTACCCATTCCCAGCTCTTCTTACCAATGCAGGAGAGGAGGAAGGTATAAAAACAACTTTCACATCCAAACAGGAAGCATTGCTTCATATGCCTCCTCCTTCCTTCATCCCGTGTATGGGGAGTCCAGAGATGTGACTCCTTAACTAGTTACCAGGCACATTGTATGTACACAAGCCACAGGAGTCAATATTGCAGGATGAACATTATCTCAGGCTCTTCCTGACTTTTATTTCATTGATTTAAGTACTCAGCAGCTCTATGCCACAAGTCATTCAAAATTCATGTTCAATAATAGCACAGTGAGTAACGGTTGCTTCATGGCACCAACGTTCATCATCGATGAAGATTATGCAGAGTACTGCGTGCATCAATCATTTGGAAAAACAGAAGTACAGTTGTTATAATAAAACCTTGTCACATGATCAGCCACTCTCATGTGAAAAAAAAAATTACACTGTCTTTGTCTTAGCATCCATTATCTATAACTATTTCTGATACATTGAGTCACAGCAGTTTCTGCCAGTTACCTTTACTAAGTAAGAGCCAGGTGATAGTTTGTCTTTAATTCATTCCATGTATCTCTATTTATTTTTTTTAATAGTCCTACACGCAATCATAAAGTTAAGGTCAGGCTGTCCCACTGAAGGGCATCGAGGCAAATTTATTAGCTGAAAAATTTTGATTCAGGGCAGCTGAAGTAATTCTGAAATTCAATCAGATTTGCCAAACCATTTTGACTGAAATAAAAGCATTACCACAAACTTTTAACGCATTTTATTTTTAGGAGCTGGTATTAAAGCAATGGAAGCAGAGGGCAAGATGCTGACTTCCTATCTCAACCCCATGGACTAGTCATTGCAGCAAGCGAGTAGGGTTCAGTCACGTGTACCCTTGCCCATGAAAATGCTGAGGCTGTCAGGCTATCGATTAAAAGAAACATACTGCTGTAATTATCATAACCAATTTAAGGAAGTCTCTTCATCATTTACTTTGCTTTTGTTGTCACTGTCTGTTTTGTATGAACAAAACATTTTTTTAAACCAAAGCGTGTTTTGCTTTGTTCTGTTCTGTTTTTAAAAGTTCATTATAGACAGTTCAAAACCTAAAATTTCATTGTTTCCTTTTTTTCCCCCCCCTTTTCCTTCCCAATTCAGAACAAATTCAAATTTGCACACATCTACCAGACCTCATTCCACTGAAGTCCATGGAGCTAGCGGTAGGGGAAGCAACATTTCCTGTGCATGAGGAGATCCCACATGAGAAGGGAGGTCTTAATCATTTGTAACATTAAGCTGTCTTAAAACCATGGCACGTGTCACAGGTGAGCCAGGCTGGATGTCAGCCAAAAGGTTCCCAGATTACTGTCATCAGCACAGCAGTTACAAAGCACTGGTTAGTCACACAATATTAGCTCTAAATCTAGTTGCTTAATTATATTAAGATAGAGCTAATGCTTTTCTTCATAAGATTTCCAAGGGAAGCTATTCCTCCAGTCTGCAAAATCTCTGTGAACATGTGCCAAATACCGTGGAAAAAGTCTGAGAGTTCTACTCACAGTTATCTCACATTTTAGTCCTTGGAATAATCCCTTAACCGCCCAAAGGAAAAGCCTAGTCCTGAGCAACGCTAACTTCCTCTGACCCCACTGAGAGCCTGAGTACCTGTAAAATCTTGGAAAAGGGGCTAGACCACTTCCAGAATATGGCCTCTTTGCACTGACCTTCCAAGGGAAATATCTGTATGCACCCACCATAAAAACCTGAGAGTATCTGCAAATAATCCCACTGAATTCAGCAGAACGTTCCTGTACAGCAGGCGGGCCGAGGCCTCAGTGAAGGTGAGAGGTTATCCAAAGGGAATGCTGTTCCACAGCCCTGCTCCCGCTCTTTTCCACGTTTCCCTGAAGTACTAGCTATCATCAGATCCAGGAGATGGAAAACAAATTACTAGATATTGGGCAACTGAACTCAGTGCATGAAAGTTACACAGCTCCAGGACCCAAAGACACTCTAGATCCAAACTGAGTAGGAGGAAAAAGCAAAGCTGTTTTCAGTAGGTTCTTGAAATGTAAAATTTCTGAGTAACCGCTCCAAGCATTCTCCTCTCTGTTATAAATAAAACAGTATCTGTGTACAAATATTTATCTCCTTAGCTAGAGGGCTTGCTTTTATGCTGTCGATTTTTTTTAAAAATAGCATTACATATCACTGCAGAGAAGATTATCACCACAGTCTGGATACCAGTCAGCTTTAATTAACATGCAAAGCACACGTATTGTCTGAATACTTGGGGCAAGTTCCTTCAAATGGTGTAAAGTCTGCAAAGCTGCGTGGCTAGTCTCCACATTTCATTTCCAAGCTTTACGACGGTGATTCACCACATGCCTTCAGCTGTACAACTCAGTCTTTTCCTCAGCCATTGGTCCGGCTGACGAAAACACTACGTTGAATGCACATTAAAAATAAAGAAATATAAAAATTTCTAATAACATTAGAGATTACCAAGGATGGAATATTTATTCCAGTTTTACTCTTGATATTAAAGGCTAAGCAGTTTGATATTGACAGCTGAACTCCATTAATACGTTGTTTCAACCACGACAACCTACTACCTGGGAGGTGAGGTCTGTAGAAAGCAGACATTCTTTACTATAGCTGGGAAAAGAGGGCAGGCTACTGAACACAGCACCGCTAGAGCTGATTAAGTACTCTCTTGAGACAATGTCCTTTCATAAATTGTCACTGATTCGTTGAGATCAAAAGCTACTCACAACCCTCTGCAAAGTCTGATGCAAATTTCATTAAGAAAGTGGAATTTCTTATCAAAACTAAGCCATGTGGCAAAGGCCCTCACCAGAGAGAGGATCCCTGGGTTGAATTGATGGCTGCTTGGTCCCTTTTAACACATATTGAAATTGGAGATCCCAGAACTCAGGTGACAGAGTGAGGGAATCATGTTTGATAGGTCAGTCCTAAAGAGCAGTTCGGTGGGAGGCAGGACTTGTACCCTACATCAGAAAATCCTTGTGCGCAGATTATTTGCCTGGTTTGTGAGTTCAAACCTTTGCTACAGATATGGGTTGGAAGGAATTTTTTGAAGTTTCCTGTCTCCCATCTGAGGAGGAGGAGGAGAAGCGGAAACTAGAATTGGTCCACACCACACCAAAAAAGGCTTTGGATTTATCTTCCTGCAAAATATGTAAATGTTTCAAAAAACTTCAAGACATTTGAGGAACATTAGAACTTCTCCCACCCTTGCTAACAGTGACACAGTTAGCTAAAATGAGTTACTGACTTCCTTGCTGCATTAACCTTAGAAAAGATATGTCATTCTTATTTCCTTTCAAAGATGTACACAGTTAATACACACAAATAGAGAAAACCTTTTCATAACACTAAATCATACCACAGCTACAGCATGAGAATGTCCTTTCTCAACTCTTTTGTGAGACTTTTACTGATGTACTGGGTTTTACTGACGTACCAAGAACATGCAGTACAGGAAAGTTTTGCACAGAGAACTGAATTTTACGGACACCTGGCAAGAAAAATGGGTGCATGTAGCAACAAAAGATCAGGTGTCATATCCCGAATGCTAGTTTCATATCCCAGGGGAGAATCTGTTCTTGCTATTCCTCAAGTTTCCAAAGCTTTGGAATGAACTTTTAAAAGTTAAGTAGAAATTTCCTTAAGCAGACAATACTCCATTGCATTCAGTGCGATTCTGACACTGCACTCCATGAGCAAACAGTTTGGGGGTTCCCTGTAAACAGAAAGGATCCTGTAACACATTTGGTAAGAAATCAGGTTTGCTCTCATGGTCTCTCCCTGTTCTTGTGAAGTAACTTTGTGCTGGTCAGGCATTTTCCTCAGTCTCAAAGGTCACCAACCTGCATTGGAAGCGGGGATACTTGCAAAAGGTGTTGCAGTTGCATATCAGATAAGAATGTAAGCTGCTACATAGCCGTATAAGAAATAATTTCTAACTATCTTGCCATGATTAATGCTTAGATACCCAACTTTTCCCCAAAACACTATCAGCATTAACTTCAGTATGGGACACTATTCATGGTCCTGTTCATCACAGAAGTTCACAAGTAAAAACTGGCACACAATGAGATTGGTCCCAGTCACAATAAGGTCCTTCATGAGTTTTCTGAAGACAAAAAGAACATCGTTGCAATTAGACACTAGTGAGGAACACTTTCAGCTTCAGCAAATCCCTGTCACTCTGACTCTGGGGACATGAATAAGAAGCACCTTCTGCTATCAGTCTGTGTTCATGTGGCTTCTGTTAGTCAAATTACCCTTATGTAATGAAAACCCAAGTGAATTATTTCAAAGGCAACTCATATGCGATAACATTTTTTTGATAGGCAGCTCAAATTGCCTTTTTCAAAAAAACAAAGTAAATAAATAAATCAACCACAAGCTTTAGAAATTAACAAAATAATAAACATCAGAAGTAGACCTGATTGCATAAATGCCAGCTTCAGTTTTCACACAGGCTGGAAAGACAAACATCCGCTGAACTGAAAGACAAAACCCTGCCTTCTGATCTACAGTACATTCCTTACCCTTCTCTGGGAAACTACCATAATTACTGGTAGGAAATTCATGAATAAATTTGAGAAACAGATGTTAGTGTGCAGTGAACTATATTTCTATTCAAGAATTGCGACACAGAAATAGGTGTGCATCTGCTCTCTCACTGTGATGTACCAACTCAATAAATCTGATATTCCGGGGACATATCAGAGTTAAAGAGCATGTGCAGAGCAGCTAAGCAGTGAGCGAATAGAAGGTCTGTCAGATGCCCCATGACAGTATCCAACTGCCTGCCAGCATGTAAAGAAACTGCAAAGCAAATGTATGGGATATTTAGTACTGCCCAAAAGTATCCAGAGCAGACTGCATGTGGTTATGCGGCACAAGGCATGTATGAGGTAGCCTCAGTCAGCCAGGTGGACAGATGCCTCCACAGTTTGCACAGCAGACCCTTTGATGCTTCATTCAAATAGTGGGTTGGTGGGAGGGGTACAGCACACACAGAAAGTAATCCAGGAGCTCACCATGTCTTTTCACAACAGTCAGCAGGTATGATTCATTCCACAGCCTGCCACATCTTAGTCTAAGGCTCTGCATATATAGCATGTGCGAACAACCGAGGAAAGGACACAACCTGGAAAGCCAGCTCCAGCAGTAATCCCCAAAACACAAACAAAACCAGGGTAACCGGTAGCCTGTGACCCAGTGGATTTGTATTAGACTAGATAGTTATCTTCTGTGACTGTTTTTGTATAGAAAAATGCAAGTGAGAGCACCCAGAGGAAGAAAAAACATGTGTTTGCAAGGAGCAATCACTGAAACACAGAACATTACTACACTGACATTTTTCATTAGCAGAAATTACAAGCAATTTCCCAAGTAATTGTTTTGCCTTCCTCATGTTTCCTGAAATATCCTTCTTCCTTTGAATAAAAAAAAACAACATAAAAAAAAATCTAAAGTAGTCAATTAACATTGTATTACTTAGAAGTATGACAGTGCAACAATGGTAAGTTCAGTGGCCTTGGCAGGATGGTGAGAATGGCTTGTTTCAACTCACCTTAAATAGTTTTTGACCACATTAGTCAACTATAACTGAAATCATATATAACTTGAATTTTCACTTCACAATCATAAATTCCTTCATGCCTACTAAACAAAGGGAAGTCCTCTGCCCAAAACATAGGAAAACTTTGGCTTACTGAAGGATTCTCAACGAAACAACAGCGTAAGCAACTCCTCAGCACAAAGTTCTTTGAATTACTCATCTCCATCTCTGTCTACTGAAAACTTCTAAACTTAAAACTTCTAAAGGGTGTGCTCTGTTCTTAACTGCAAATACCCTCACCATTCTCAGATTCTGAACTTTGGGAACCGAGTCAGAAAATATAAGCAGTAAAAAGCCTTAATGTGGGTAGAATTTTGATGTCATAGTCTTTGGTGATGAGGTCACTAGACGTTTTGGTCATAAGTCTTTTTTTCATTGAAGTCAACCACCTCACCTAGCACTAAACTTTTATAGAAATCAGGCATGCAGATGCCCATGGAAGTCACTGGAAATGGACAGCCAGGATGAGTCACCTTCAAAAGCTGCCTGTCACTTATTTCCTCAGGAAAAGGTGCACTGCTTTTCTGATGTGCCTTCCTTCCCCCACTGCTGACAGAAATGAGCTAAAAGATGAGCTTAGGCAGTCATTGTGGTTTCAGACAGCTAAGATGAGGTGAGATGACTCTTGCCTCTGTATAAACTGAGAGCTGAATGAAGGTAAATTTCAGATACAGGAGAGAAAGAACGACTTCTATATTCTGTCTTCACAACTAGCTGTCTTCTAACTTGTGTTTTCCAAAGTAAACTTTCCTTTTGGCAGACTACTTCTTTTTGGGACACTAGCGTGAATCATTTTTAGGGGAAAGTGCAGGATCACTGATTTTGTTGAAAATGAGATCCAAAGACAGCAAATGAAGTCTCCCAGAATTCAGCCTTGCCAAATCACTGGTACCTTTTATAGAAAACGAACTCAGTTATAACATGTCAGCCACAAATCTAAAAACTTTTAATTTGCATCTTTAAAAATAGGTACCTGAAATGAACAATCTAAATTTGCATTTGAGGCAACTAACACATACTGACAGTTTAGTATTGATGCATCCAACGATGCATTCCACTTTGTTTTATACAGACAGAATCTTTTTCTTTGAAACTACAATTATCACATTTCTGGGTCCTTGAACAAGGTCGTTCTTCCAAATGATACTAGCAGATTGCTTTGTGCAGCTCTGAATATCAGCGCTCCACACTGGCTCTTTACTTAATGCTCACTGCAGAGATCAGGGAGAAGTTCAACAGATAATTTCAAAATATTTCATTGTAACCTTAGGTCTCCCCCATCTGTTGCCCTTAAAATATCCACGAGCAAGAAGTCAGCAATTATCTCATTCTTTCCAGTTTCTAAAATCAATTATGTTCCAGAGCAGCTTTCAGGAACCCACAGGGCAGTTAGGCAAGTGCAAATCAGACTCCATGGGCAGTGTGAAGTTTAGGCAGGAGTATGTCACTTCCTGGTCTTCAGAAATGCCCAGTAAGCAAAGGCAGGAAAAGTGGTTCCCAGGCTGCTTCCTCGCAGACAACCTTCAGCCGTCAGCACTTCCCGAGACCCTGATGAAGACTACATCTCACTTATATCCCATCAGCCATGGCAAGAGACAGGCACAGATCAATGGCAAATTCAATTATGACCTCAACGCTCTTTGCTGGGCTTGGGTTTGGCAAACAGCCCCCCTAAGTTCCTCTAGATCCCCAAGGCAGCTGCATGCTCTTGAGTCATCATCACTCACCCCATCAGAGAGAGGCAGCTGATATTTGTAAAGATTTCGTGCTATATGTAAATCTGGATTTATAGATCATTTTCTAATGAGCGATACATTTTACCCGACTGCTAATGTTAATTTTTGCTGTGATCAGAGGTAGCTCGATAAAACATTTCAGATTTTGTTTATTCTAAATTGGCATAAATGGCAAATGCTCAGATTTCTGGTTACAAACTTCAAAAATTTTCTTTATACATAAAGGCTTGTACCTTTCCTTGGGAGATTTTGGATATCCAGGCACTGAGGCTTTTAGACATGTTTAAAATGTGAATCCTCACTTTTCTGCCTCTGATTTCCATTCAGGACAACATACGTACCGGGAATATTACAGAGCTAATTGATTGACATCATTTACGCAGCTTATTTGCTGGTATAAAAATAGAAAAATGAGCTGAGTCAGTACTAAAATTTTACTTATCACCATATGAAAGCTCTGCTTCGTGCTTTTTGTAGTCTGAAGAAATCACTCTGAAAGTTCAGGAGTTCAACACTCTGGTAATATCACCATGTGCATTTGTTAGTTCAGATATTTAAAATGCCTTTTCTCAATATACAATTTACCCTTTTAACACATATTGTTAAAAGCAAGCTGTTGTTTTCCTAAAGTCTACAAAGTTTGCATTAAACTGCAAAACCATTTCCCTCTTGGTGGCTGCAAGTTGGCCAGTCTATAAGTCTACAAAACAAGCCCATTCTTGCTACCCTTAATTATCTTTATTTTGAGGGAAGCACTCCTAAAGTCAGCAATAAACATTCCATTGTCTTTTGCTAAAGGCTGGGAAACCAAAGCTGTTGCCAATTTTTAGCTGCACACGGAGAAGGTGTTGAGCTAGATATTTGCCAAGGCAGGAACTTTTAACAACCTGGGCACTATCAGGAGAACTATAGTCTTTGGAGAGAAATGGCAAAAAGAGGCAATTACAAAATGAAACCTGGAGGTTGCCAAGCCACAAACTGTAACAAAAAATTAGTTGAGATAGGGTCCTAGCCACGTTTTTTTGGAACGCAAATGATTAGGAATAGTTCTTCAAATGGTGGTCTTTACTGATACCCTGGTCTTTGCACTGTGGACTGCTTCCTTGTCACAGAATCACAGAATGGTTTGGGTTGGAAGGGACCTCAAAGACTATCTAGTTTCAGCCCCCCTACCATGGGCAGGGACACCCTACACTAGACCAGTTTGCCCAAAGTTTCATCTACTTTAATTACGAGCCTGGCTAATAGATCCAGGTGTACTGTGGCTAACCACTACCAGACTTTCAAACTGATAAGTTCGCTAATAACTGAACTTACCTCAAAACAACAATCTGGTCACTGCCACACTGATGGTTAAAGTAAGTTCAGGTGAAAACACATTTCTGAGCCATGCTCATTTCTCCAAGACTACATGTCCTATTTAGACATGAACTCAAAAAGGCTATGCAAACATTACTCGAAGTTCATCCTAAGAATATATCATGCACTTTTGCTTGGTGGAATCTTTCCTCCTTGTTTTAATTGCAGTAACTCACCTCTCCTTTACTGAGCCATAAAAAATTTAGAATGGCTGCTTCAGCTCGTACAAATTAACAACCGCAAATGTTATGGAAAAACTTCAAGATTCCATGAAATACATATTCAGCAACCTGATGGGTCAAAAGTGCAATTATCCATATTTAGAGAGCATGACGGAGAAAGGACCTCTTGGGGGGAAAGAAATTTCAATATTGATGGCTTCATTGTACTACGAAATAAATTAGCAAGTAGAAATGAAACAATGCAAAGTTTGCACTAAAAATAATGAAAAGAAAATTGTGTGCAGCTGACAAAATGGTAAATTGTAGGAAACACTTTTCGTTCATGGCTCTTCACGTAAGAAGGAAAAAAATCATCTGAGATTTCCTGCACGCACTCAATGGAACACAAACAAAGCACTTCAGAAACATCTGCTTGAAATAAACCAAGGTTAGAAAGAGGCGCAGCACTAAAAATGTCTTTGAATAGTGATAATAAGAAAAAGATGCAACAAAGAACAACAGGAAACTTGTAAAGACCATTTATTAAAATAAATTTCTTATGCATACTATTATCGTCGTGTTTACAAGGGCATATGTCTCCCATTTCCATTCCCTGCATGCACTGTTGGATTCTGCATGCCATGCAGGACACTCACCGGGTTGCAGATATCTGCACACCAATTAGCTTTGCTTTCCTGCTGTAGAGGCACTGAACTCTTCAGCTAGACTCAGTACTGCAATACGCAAATACCCTCCAGCCTCAGGCTCCGACTGAAGGAACTATTAGCTCCCAAAGGATCCTTTTGCAGATATTTTCATACTTTTCTTAGTAAATAAATATTGCCAAACAGGCACAATAAATATGTATTAGGTTGAAGTCTTGGCACCAATGCCATCTTGTTTATCCCTATCCTTGCCTTTCCTTCCTGTTTTCCTCCCTCATCTTCACTGTCGGCTCCAGCATGACTAGTTGAAATTTCACTAGCAGCATCTCAGTGATTTGCTTTGGTTGACCTTCCTGAGGCCTATTTCTGCATTATGTCAATACAATTGCACAACATCATCAATAATACAAAATGCGACAAACAGAGAGTGAAGCTGCCCAAAGCTGGTTTTTTTCGCCATCCACTTCCTTTGGTGATATAGCACTTAGATGGCCACAACATGGATGCTGAGAGGTGCACTCTAGCTAAAAAGCTTCTGAGGACCTTCTGTCCAGTAATGAAGAGAGAAAGCTTCACAAATACTGTGTCAAATGGCAACAGCATCGTAGCATCAGAAGAAAGGGAAGGGAAAGGGAAGTGTATCGGGAGAGCCAGTTGTTTCAAAACAATTATACTGAGCATTACAGTGAATAGGAAATTTGTACAAGTTACCGAATTATCAAAGATCATTTTAATCTTCATATAATAGACCAAAACTTTTGAAGGCATATCCAGCCTGCCTTTTCCTCATTTTGTCCAATTTATGCTACCAGTGGTCACCATTGCAATCTCCTCTGCCACACCACATGCTGAGCACACCAAGTCATAAACACCTCAAGTCAGAGGTGGCAATGGCAGATCTGAGCAGGATCCATGCTCTTACGGTTTTTCAGTAAGGTTTGGATGAGCATCTGGAATCATGTTTACACATTCTGTCCCACTGTAAAACACACAAAGCTAGAGCTCTAGCTATGTAGAGTTTGCCTCTGTTTTACACAATAAACTCCTCCAATTTAATGTGGACACTGAAAACATCTCAACTACATAGCAAACCAGAACACAAGACACCATAATTAAGCCACCACTTACCTCAGTGAGGATAAAATTGTTTAGTCAAGCACTGGTTAAATGCAGTGATACTGATACAAATAACTGCTAGTGACTAATTATTCTAAGATGCCAGGAAAAGAACTTAAGAAAAGTTAAAACCTAATTTTTAAGAACTTAAAAAATTGATTGTGAACCTGGAATGGCAGGTGGGGGAAACACACATCATTAGTACATGGCTTTCAGCCTACAAAGGCATTTTTGTAACCATGAGTGAACATGAGCCAGGTTCTAGACTGTAGCGGTACTGTCAGGAGAAGATGCTGGTCTCTGACCAAAACAGGAAGATGTTGTAGGTTTGGAGTATGAAAATCCTGATGTTTCACAGCTGTCTTCACTCACCCCTCAAAAATCATTAACCTTAACGGTAGAGTAATATTTTTGTATAGAATTAACTGGATCTGAAAGGACTGAAAAGAAAAAAAAATAATTCTTGTTTGATTTCCCCTTAAGGCAGGAATTCTGACTAGTGAATTCACAGAATAATGAAAGGACTTTCAAGAGAAGAATAACAATAAAGCAAAAAGCATGACTAGTTTTAGCATAAATTACATATTTTACACATCGTTGCTTAAGAAAATGAGGATGATTCAAACTGTCTGCCCATCTCTAGAGACCAATGAAACTATCAGTCCATTTCAAACAATGTCAAAGAGTTTTCTAAAACATTAAGTTTGTACACCTTACATGACAATAAGTGGCCATGGTGCATGAACGAAATTCCATTGAGGAAATCACAGCAACCTAAACTATCCACTGTTATTAGACAACAAAGAAGCTAAAAAGAGCCTCAACTCCAACACAGAAGAAACCAGGCTTCCTGTGTACCACACTTGCAATGTTAAAAGGCTCAGTGAGAGTACAGTAGAGACAGCCCCTCCATCCCTCTCTACAACTGAGTAAAACCAGATTACCCAGGTGAACATATATGCCAGATTAAACCATTTGAAAAAAAAAAAGAAAAAGAAGGAACAGTAGATAACTTTCCCCCATATTTAGAAATTTTCTTTAAAAAGCTGCCTCTAAAATTGTCATTGACAAGCAGAAAGGCTGGAAAAAACTCATAAAACGCCAACAAAAGTTCTGCTGCCAGGAAAATTGCCTACAAAATTCATGTTCATGGATTGAAACTGAAGGGGAGGGGGGGAAATCTGATTTTGAACACTGTGTTGTTTTGAATAGGATTTACACAGATCTACTCATATTTGATGCTCTGACAGTACACCAAAATATTGAATTTCATTTGGTATTCCTCAATTCCAACCAACACTAAATGAACAATACAAACTCCTGTAGTTTCTTTTCCATGCAAACACTGCACTTTTTTCAAATTATAAAAGCACAAAATTACATTTGCAATGTTTTCCTTTGACACTTTTTCTAAATTGTGTAAGAAGAGATGCACAGGAATTCAAACACCGATATAGAAAGAAAGCTATCATTTACATTAAATAACTTTGAGGAGAAAGAACAGGAAAAAAAGTTAATAAAACAAAGGAACAAACTTCAGCAAATCTAAACAATCTTGTAATACTTCTCTTTGTAGTATTGAACAACTTGTGTAAAATAAAAAAAAACCCACCTGTTTTAGGAGATAACTAGTCAAGAAAAAGCTCTTTGCAAATACTTAGCCTTACACTGTCAGCACCAGGTGTGTGTGAAAAGTGAGCACCTGAGAAAACTTTACATTATATTCAAAGGAAGAGGGCTTAGAGAGGCCTCACTCAAGGGCTGTTGGGAAGGAAGAGCCTAAAACTGTAATTGTGCTGTTCCCAGAATGATTTGAAGAGAGGCAGCAAAACTACATGTGGAAGTCCAGAATTAACTGATGAAATTACAAGCTAGACACAAATCTCAATTTATTTACTTACACTCTGGAAAGAGTTTTCTCCACAAGCTCTGGCAGCCTTTTGGATGAGCACTTTCATAACTGGTTCTTACATACAGAAAGTCCAGCTACAACATTTTACTTCAGTTTACAAAAGGCCCCTGTGGGACTGCTGAATTTGCACAGGGCATTAGCCAACATTGGTACGTAAGCACTTGCGATACTTGCCACACAGCTTGCTCGGGGTTCAGGCTCACTGTCGCTGTTGTCCCACTGACCTACGGGTTACAGTCGGGTGAAATTTTTCCCCGAACATAAACCAAAAATTTTCAAGGGAGAAAGTGTTGGGTTTTGTTCAGCAAAGCTATGATGTTCTCTCCAAAAAAACCACAAGGATGGAACCTTTGTCTTTATTTCACCATGTTCAGTTAGCGTAACCTGAAAAACCTCCCTTCTTTCTTGCCAGAAGTGCAATGGTACCAAAAAACACAAAATAGAGGCTCCTGTGTAGGTGCTAGCACAGGCAGATTACGTATCTCATCTCATATTAGTGACCACAGGCTAAGAGCATCACCAGCTGCTAATAAATATTCAAGTTAATCATTTGTAGTGCAGCAGGGAGCAGCACGAAGCATGGTAAGGTAGTGTTTCAAATTCTGAACAAAACCTTGGTGAAATTACATTCTAAGATGCTTTCTTTTGCATTTTTGTTCCCCTGTGGGCCCTACTGCAACACTGATTTTTGTCATTAGGGCACACTTCATTTCTAGGCATCACCGGGCAGGGAATTTGTTTTGAATGTCATTTACCTCTTGCTGCATTGACTGTATAGTGTTTGAATGCATTGGAAACGTAAAGAAAATGAAGAAAGAGGGAAAACATTTGATGGTGATACCCCCAGAAATTCTGTTTGCGAACTGCCCTGAGTAAACAATACGGGATAGCATTCTCCAGGCCAGATGGGTTCAGCTGTACACAGACACTGCTGAGCCCTCAGAGCACACCATCTGCTTCCTCAAAGGTGGGTTGGTAAAAGCAATGTCAGAGGTCATTTCTGAAATGCACGGATTCTGGGAAGAAGCACGGGTTTTTAAATAGAAGTCAGAGGTATTGATTCAGAGAATGACACAGACAAAACAGGCATAGATGGAAGCTGCAGGGTGGCTGCCTCTTCTGGGAGTTGAGACGACGTACAATTACTTCAGATATGAGGTTCAGTGTAGCTGAAGGGACACTACAAAAGGGAAAGAAACATGAAGATACATATTCTGCATGGTAAACCTAGGAGGGGATAGGCAGCAATCTGGCAAAGCTTCAAGCATAAGGCTTTATATCTTGATGTAAAGATGGAATTTTAAAACATTGCACTGCCTAAAGAAGTACAAATACCTCTTTTTCCTGATTGATTTCTTACAAGTGCATTTTTTTCAGCTTGAAGATACATGAGCTTCCTGCTGGTCTCTTCTACTACTTGTTGCTACCTGAATCAATACCATCAAGGCACTGCATCTAGACTGGGATCTTGTAATATCTCTTCTCAGCCTTTGCTTCCTCTCTAGTTCCTCTGTTTTTACCTCTCCCTCTGTATTGTCCGCTTCATATCGTTAGAGCAGCAGAAATGATCAGAAGCAAATAGTCCATACACCCTGTTTGTCTCCTACAGCATACACTTAAAAAGTATGAGCCAAATACGAGGCCAAGGGGTCTTTGATGGAGGGAAATGTGAAAACCAGAATGCATGCATCATCCCCTGGGAGCTTCATGGTGCTGTCACTGTTACAGTGCCCCATCATATTCTGCCAGTAGACCAGAATGCCTCAGGAGAGGGCCAAACATTTCTTCCAAATGCTGACTGTTCTTGAGCCTAAGGAGAGAGCTACAACATGGCCTGGGCACTGGCTATGTGACTCAGGTCAGCAGTGCCTCAACACAGCTGTAGACCCCAAGGAAGTCCTGACACTAGTCTACAAAGAGAGGGCAAAGGTGGGCATGAGCAGCTACCTGGACTCAATTCTTCACCACTGCCATTGCCAACCGTCTGAATCTGTGACCCATGGACATGATGTATTTTTGCTGGTTTGGTATTTTAAGTCATCATCTTCCACCTTGGGCATCTGGCAAGGTGGCTCACTTCTCTAAATTCTGCACCCAAACATACATACAGCAGACTCTTAGGAATAGCAAGATAGAGCAATGCACAGAACTGAGGAAACATCAGGTTGAAAAAGAAAGATAAAAATACTGCTGAAAGTATTGGCCGTGAGGATGGGGGAAAAAAAAGGACATTAAGACAAGAAGCTTCCGATACTGCTGTGGAACCTGTGGGTGATCTTTTCTCCAGCTTGTGGGTTGTTTGTTTTCCCCTTCTCATTTCCAGGAAATAAACTGTCATGAGAATGAAGGCTTGCATTGATGAATGCTTGCTGTATTAACTTTGTACTGTTGCTCTGTCTTACAAATATAAAAGCTGAAGAAATAACACTAATAAGTAATGTGATTGGTTTTACAAGTATGGTAGCAATAAGAAGAGTTGATATATTTTCCCACCATCTTTACAAAGAAAGTGTAATAATCTCTCAAACTCCTTTTCTTCAATAATCTCTGAATGTACAATGAGAAGTGGAAAAGTCACTATGCACTTAAGTCTAGACGTAGAGATGTTTGCACAGCTTGAAAATTTCCAGGTCATAATATCCATCCATTGTTCATGTTCATAGATCAATTTCTATATACTGCAAAGTGCCTGGATGTTATTTAGCTACCTTAGAAAGATCTAGCGCAGGCCGATATCTCAGCAAAAACAGGGCAGGCAGCATTTCCATCTACTAACATGCTGGTTTTGTATTTCCTGGGTTAAACAGTCTGAGCAAGGAAAGGCCTACCTGCTACAATCACTCTAAAAGGAAAATGTTCCATTTCAAACCTGAGAGCTTTTTATCCAGGCCAAAAAAAAGAATTCCCTGCACTTGTCAAGTAGGTATCACACACACAACCAAACCAATTGTTTCAAAGGTGCAAAGTTATCTATAGTATTGGGGGGGTGGAAAGCTACATAGTAGGGAAAGGGCATTTAAGGAAGCCAAAAATGGGAGAGGCAGCAGAGCGTTCTAGTTATGGACACATCAGATATAAGTACAACTAATTTTGTAACAATTCACAGTATAATATTTTCTAGTGAAAATTCAGTAGCCTAGCTGCATCGTTCATTAACTTAATCTAGAATTTCACTGTCATGTACAGTGACCATGTTTAAGGAAAATAACCAGAGTTAGCAAATCGTAGTTATATGATAATCATAGTATAACAAATCATCGGACCTGCACCTGTTTCCTCACCTTGTGCACTGTGACACTTACTACCTCAATTTAGCTGACCATGGTTGGGAAACTCTGGCTTATTTTACATCTACTTTACCATGTTAAAATGCCTCCACAGACCGTTACAGTTTGCTCATTAGCACTGTAGTACATCTAATGAAGGCAGGACCCAGGCGTTCTCCAAACTCTGAGGGTCACTAGATACTTCCACTTTTCCACTGATCTGAAAGACAGATGGCAATCCTGCTCTAAACGAGGTTACATACAGCTTTTCCAAAACATCAGGAACACACTGATTTCCAGGGGCTAGAAACAATCACTATAGAGCTGCGTAAGGTGTGTCCTCCACCTCAGAGCTGCTGAGATCACTGCTGTATGGGAAGCACGTTCAGAGACCTTGCAACCTTCTCCTGGTTGCAGATGTCCCCTAGCTCATTCTGACAACGGACTTGGTCTTTCAGGAATCCTCCTTCATATCATGCCACACAAATTGCTGATCTTATTCACCCGTAAATAAAGGAGGTGTGAGGTGGTACGGTGGAGTATGTGCAGTGTACAGAAAACACTCATCAAACGAAACAGCTCAGTGGATAGTAAAAAGTACTGAAAATATGTCTCCTGTAAGGTGTTACCCATTCTTGCCTTTCTATGCACATACTATTTTCTTAACTAGAGGAGAGTGAAGGTTGAAGAATAAGTCTGCTTACACAGAACCTATAAGGCTTAAATTCGTACAACTACCTCAAAGGCTCGAGGAGCTGTACCAATAGTCAACCAATAGTCTGAGGTGTTTTCAGTGATGCAATAATAATAAACTGTGGTTTATTAAAAGTAAAAACGCATACTGATAAATATTTATTAAACCAATCAGCCATTTCTGAATGTTGGGTGTGTGAGAAAAGGTTATTTCTTAAATCCTTTATTTATCTGGATCAAAGAGCCTGAACTGAATCCTTACATAGTGTTTAGACAACACTGGGCACAAATAAAGAAGCACAAGCAACCACTAGAAATTATTTAAGAGGTTTTAAAGACAAATATACTCTTAAAGTTTAGATTGCCTTGGCCAAACAATCTCATGAAAGGTTAGATTTAAATGAAGTAGTCTTCCTCAAATTGGCACAATACACTTGAATTAAATCCTTCCCTTTCAGAACAAAACAGAGATTAAATAATGTTTGACCCATCTCAGAGGTCTGGAACTCATTGAATATGGTGTCCAAATATCCTAAAAGCAGCCAGTCACATCTATATGTGTGATGAGAACAGGGAGCCACACAACTGAACATGTCTTCTGTTTGAAGGGAAACCACTACAACGGATACATAGAATCATAGAATCATTTAGGCTGAAGAGACCTTTGATATCATCAATTCTATTAGCTTCACTGGAAGGCTGCAGGCAACATGAATTCATTAATGACTATTAATAAGGATAAGACTACCCCATTTCACTTTTTCAATATATATGTGACTGCTTCATTTCTGCTGTTTACATGGGCTTCCGCCTTGAATTTTAAGAATAAAATACAACAGTTCAGTTGGAAGGGATCTACAATACCAACTGGCTGACCAGTTCAGGGCAATTGCTTCCCATCTTTAAATTGCAAAATGTCATTTGTGAAGGAAAAAAGCACAAACAGGCACCCCACAGCTTTGATCAGTCATTTTCCAGAATCTGACAGTGCACAGGCAGGTTTCAACTATTATTTTCATAGGACAAAAATTATTTCTGAATCATAAAAACACACAGCATCATTTGTTTCTGCTTCCAGATTCCAAATGTAAGCAACAATATTCTTAAAACACATTCACTGAAAGATGTTTCTTCTTCTCTTACTGGAAAGAGCTGAGGAAAATCTGACCCATCCTTTGAGTATGGGTCAACAAGTATCTTTTCCAGGATTTTTCCTGTCCTTCCTTACAGCGCTGTGATGAATGATACCATGAAATTCAGCTGTGTAAGTTCACATCAATCCTGCTCGCCCAAGACTTCTCTGAATTAGATGATCACAGTGAGTCTATGAACAGAACAGACCCATTTTTGCTGGAGCTTGTTGTGCTCATGAGCAGAGTTTGACTTGAAAATCAATTATGGTTAAAAACCCTTTGTGCTGTCCCTTCCCCTCTCCTTTCCTGTAACCCTACTTTGTAATGGTAAAGATGAACACAGGTCGGAAAAAACACAGGTTGTGACATTGATCTCCCAAATCAATACAACTTTTAGTACACATTAATTTAAGGGAAGCTGCAGTTGGACTACATGTTCCTTGAGGTCTCTTCCAACCTTAATGATTCTACGATTCTATGTTGCAGGATCAGGTGCCCCAAGAGAATTCACATATCAAATTCAAGTTTTTATTAACTGAACACTAATCCCTTTGACCTCATGTTTCCAAAACTGGAAGCTTAATCCTCCCTGAGGGCCTGGACAGTAATGAGAGGTTTAAAATCAGTTCCCTGCCAGGCAGGTAACTTGACTGGAATGCCACAGTCAAGATTTCTCTGCTCGCTTTCCATCCCACTTCTAAGCCAATGAAATATGATACTTCATCTGTGGTTGATGACTTCATTCCCCAGAAGAGCCGATTCACATTTAGGTCCTCAAGCTCCTGCTTTTAAGTATCCCTGAAACTAGACAGGATATTTTGACTGGCAACTTTAATTATAGGTTAAAAACTGTGCAGGACTATCTGTTGGTTGACACAGCTGCAAAAGTACAGCTTTGTCCAGCCTTGTTGTAAGATATTACCATTTTCCTAAAGAGGTGGGAAAAATGTATAAACAAAACATGAAGCTGAGACTTGGCATCCAGAAATCCTCCTTTCAACACTAACCACTAGAATTTCCTCTTGCTTTCTTTCCATGTGGCTTCACAAATCGGACATTTCTTTGGGTTGGAGACCTCCCCGCCTGCCACCTCAGTTAGCCTGGGAAGTGCAGGTCAGGGCACTCTCTTGGCAGCTTGATGTAAATCCCCTTTCGGGGAGGACAGCCTTCCAGCCAAAATCTTGGCATTGCCTATGTCAATGCTCTGACTACTAGGCCATGATGTAAATAGTAAGGATTTTTTTTTTTTTTTTTAAGTAGAAGGCTGAGTTCTTTGGATGTTACAGAAATTTAGCCTCTAAAAAAGCCTCAAGAGTAATGACACCCCACTAATCTACCTCCACGCATTGGTCTCCAGCCAGAAGCCAGGTTTCTGGCAGCTAGGCTCTGTGGTGTCCTGCTTGCTGGCTCCTACGCCTTAATAAATACACTGTGTGATGAAATCTGCTGGCTATGCCATGAGAAAACAGAAAAGCTGCTTCAGCTATAGGGGCTTTAAACTAATTTATTGGGATGATTTCTAATAGATTTTCTGTAAAAGTGCCTTGAGATTAATTTTGCAGAGCAGAAGGAGCTATTAAAATTTCTAAAAATAACTTGTCCACATCTAAAAATATCATGCTGTCGTAGTTCAATAACTCAAGCCCTTTTAGGGCTCGTAATTAACAGAAGCACTAATAAAATTACCATCTCTTCTTTTCAGTGAGTGAAAAAAAAGTCACATTTTTAACTGTATAGGACCATGATTAGTGCTTTAAGTCTTTTTGCCATGAAGGATAAAGTTCATTCTTCCTGTGCTTGGTGATTGGTAACTTTGGGAAAGAAAACCTTAAAAGGGACAAAACAGTCTTCCATGCAATGCTTATATAAAAATTCATAAATGTGGATCCATGTGTATTCATTGTTTCAGCATGGGATACTGTTCCTTCTTTTTAATCCTGTATTTTAAATTTCCATACATTAATCCATTTTTATAAAGTTGCTTTTTACTTCTCTTTTACATCTTTGAAAGATAAGTACTTGTGTTCCACGCTGTTGAGCTGGAACTGCAGGAAATAATGAAAGACACTCTTTAAAAACACTGACAATAGTTGACCAAGCTTTTTCATGCTCTAATGACTTTTAAGTGTTCCAGTTATAATATTCAGCAATGTAAATAATCTTGACATTAAACATCTCTGCAGCCTGATAAACCACTTTTATATGGCTCAATGACACAAGAGGACTGAAAGAGACAGCCTCCTGCCCCGTTTCATACTTAGAACAATTCCCTGAAATTATTTATTGAAATGTATGTTTGTTAACAGAAATGTTATATTTGTTGCCAGCAAATCTTAAAGAACAGAATGAATATTACATATCTATATAGGTTTGAAAAAAAGACATCTCTTTCTGACAGCTCGTATTTTTTATTTTTATTTTTTTAAATTAAATCGAGCACTGAGTTTCCTTATTCTTCAGACTAAAATATAGTGATAAGAAAGTCAATATCTAGGCAAGCACACTAAAACACATTCCCTTAGGGGGAACATTACTGGGACTGAAGAACAGTTACTTTAATTGGAAGCTATTGCTCAGGTAATACTGGATTTAACAGAATAAAAGGAAGACCGAAGGCTATATTTATACACAGTTGAAAGTACTAATGTTTCTCTGTATATACATTTCTGAAGGCATATCAGCACTGTTAGTGGTATTGTCTTAAAACTTGACCTACTTTTGGCACAACAGCCCCAGATGATATAACCCACCTGCTTTCCTTCTGCACACCCTCATTTAAAAATATATTGGATATACACAAATAACAGCAAAGGGAAGATGTAGATCCAGATCTTTTAAGTGCTGTCATGTGTCTCTTAAGTCCTTCAAAATAACCTTCAAAGTGTCATACAGGTGTGCAAAACAGCCCAGTTTGAAGGAATTAACTTCACTCTCTCACACACAACTTCTAATCACTTTATCTTTTGCCATTAGATTACAGTCATGAGAGACAAATTTGGTTGCCAGCTGCAGAGCCTTGACTTGGGCCAGAACCCCAATAAGGGGCAAGACCAATACCCGAGCATTCATCGTTCAGAAATGTTGCAGCAGGGGTGGTTGCATTTCAGAGATGCTCGTGCATGAGAATCAGTGTGTCTCAGACGTAACTGTCTGTAGGTACGTACTGCACTGCATCAGCCAAACTCTGCAACGTTTATTCATGTAAGCAATCTGAACCATAGGTTTGCTGAAGAAAACTACAAGTTGTGTGTCTTATACTTCCCACCACATCTATCCCAGAAACTCATAGGAGGGATGGCAGCTTGAGGTCACTAGACAAGCTCTCCACAAACCTAACCTCCTCGTTCCTGAACACGGAGAAATGTGGTGACTCACCCTTACAGTCCGACTCACTGTGCCACTGCAGCAGCTGTATGCGCTCCTTTCCCTGCTCATTCCCCAAGCGCAGCCAACAATCAAAATGGGATTCACTCCAGTGGCTTAAAATTGCTGTATTTTACCTCAAGGCAAGTGTTCCACCAATTTCAAATAAATCTTCAGATCTTTCATTTAAATTTTTATCTTAGGTTTTTTAGGTCCACTTTAAACTATATGAGGGTGGGGTCACTTCTGCTAAAGGTCAGTGGATTAAAAACAGCAGACACATTCCATGCGTTACTATTACAGGTAACACTCTTCCTCCAGACATAAATGCATCCTTCTGGTGATATGCATTCGTAATTTTTTCTTAAGCAATTCAGGATATTGCTGCAACCTTTGACCAAAATTACATCCACAGACGCTTTTCGTCTCTTAAAACAAATCAAAGTCAATATAAGAGTCAATGAATCAGTTACTAGTCCATAAGCATTATGTTTCAAATCAAATGGTAATAGACAACCTCACAGAATACATTGTAATGTCCTAGCTCCATAAACAAGCCTACTAAAATACTGTTGTGCGCAGTAACTCTGATTATATTGAATTTAAATATGAGACCCTTTTGCTCTCATCTTGATTTTAAACTGTGTGAAAAATCTAAAATAAAACAATAGACCCCACTTATTCTTGGCAAGCTTCTGAAATTTGGGAAGGATTTGACAGAAGACGTGGCAAACTTTGTGCTCCACCATCTCAAATATACAGTGAAGGGATCAACTTTTTCCCCAGTGACTCACACACAAGAATGAGGAGGAAGAATCTTTCTGGTTATTTTCGTGGACAAGTAATACAGTCTAATAGCCATGACAAAGCTTTGTTGTGAATGCAATTCATTAAGCTAAAATGATTAAGATTATGTAAACTCATTGTATAGATCCTTCAGATAACAGAGACCATTTCCACAAAACACGTGGGTCACCCACACAATAAGCAATTTTACCTCAAATGTGCAGTGTTGTAAACTTTCACTGTTTCAGATTCAGTTCCAGGAATTAACAACTGCTGGTAATTTCCCTGTTAATCCACATTTCATTCAACTTCTTTGGTATCTGGGTTAGTCAGTAGTAATCTACCCAGTGGCTCATGCTGCTTCTCACTATAGCCTCTGAGATAACAATAGACTTGTATGGTCTTCTGCAATACCTATGCTCATTACCACAGCATCCTGTCCCCTCTACGTTGGAAAAGAGGAAATGAAGGAACCACAACGATGCTGTCAGTGAGTGTTCATGACCAGAGGGTGGGATGCTGAAAGCTTCTGGAAACAGATCAGGAGCACAGGAGAACTACTGAAAAATTCACTTAAGGAATGGTGAAGCAAATGTAATTAGTGGAAGCACTAAATGGTTAAGAACCAGAACTTCTTTAAAATATTCTTTGATAAATAATAAAAAAGGAGACTTGAACTATTCTTAAAGAGAGAGGGTAATAATAAAAAAAAAATGCCTAAAGGACTGATTTCAAGGTTCTTTGCTTCATTAATTCCCGCTGACTTCAGTATACGTAGGCTCTTTCAGTATGTCCCAGGATCAGGGCTAAAATTTAATGTGATAAGAAAAACCAAGAATACAGTATCTTGAATGTAAAACCATGACTGCTCTTGAAACAGCGCCCATACGTAGTTTAGTTAAACATTGTGCTATATCCCTTGTCTTTCTCCTGTTTATTAGCCCTATCATTATGTCTTCTTAAATTAGGGTCTGATCTTGAAACTTTCTGCTTAACACAGCTGCACAACATCGCTCGTGACTAAAGCCAAGCATAAGCATAAACATTTGTAGGATCAGTTCAGGCTGTTACGAACTAGTCCACTTCCTTCTCTTGGACTTGAAGAAAAGAAAAATCTTACTATTGCTTTAAAATAATAAATACCCTAAAAAAAAAAATCAATATTCTTATACTGCAGTATCACAACACTTTATAGATTGGAAATTGAACTTCATTGTCATGAATTTGGTAACATGTCCCTTACATGAAAATTTTTGAATTACTAATGTAGGGCATCACATATCTATCCAATCATCATTAAAAATAATTACAGCTTGACTTATACTATTTAACCCTAAAACACACTGACCATATTGTGATTACAGCTCTTATTCTTAATCATTTTCTTATTTCTCTTCTCTAGACAGTATTTTGATTTCAAACTCCTATTCTGCAAGCAACAATTCAGAAGTTGTAACTTCAGTAAGATTCACATGTGTTTCCTTAGAAAAATACATAAAAATGGGCTTATTACCGTGACAGGTAAAGCATTGATCTGACAGCTAGAAGCAGGGAATTTGACCATTTACCCTGGATACGCAACATGATACTGGAGCCTGTACTACCCCATCTACACCCAAGGCACGTCAAATTGTTCCACAGGCCTCTCTGAATTAAAATATGTTGCATGCACACTCTGAAGAAACCTGCACTATTTTGATTTGACAGTTTCATCACAGTAATAGCTTAATCGCAGTGTGATATAGGAACAATGATGTGAAAAATTAATCTATCATGCCGTTATATTAGATAGTCTTGTGGTTCGTTAAAATATTTCAAACTTCAGCTAAATGGCTAATTGCTTTGTGTAATAAAAATTATTATTTGTTTCAGGAAGGAGAAAGCAAAATTTTGGAATTGGCCAAAGATGCAAATGCACACTGCCAGAGTGCTCAGAGGGCCAGGCAAACCTGAGTGACATCTTCTATGCGACACGCCGGGTCTTAGCTCTGGCTTCCCCAAAAAGGGAAAAACTTTTTGCCATGCTCAGAGCTGGCTTAATTCTGCCACCAGGAAAGACAAAGAACTTTCCTCTGACTTCAGAAAAACACAGACAGCGTATTAGAGACCATTCCGTCAGCCTAGTGTGAAAGCTAACGTGCCTGGCCCTACTCTCCAACTTCTGGTCCTAGTGCTGACTCAGGTAGAAGTTGGACTTAATTTTGTAAAACAAGTTGAAAAGGGTCAGGTTCAAACTGAGATATAGCGGGGGCTGGATTGATTCTTGTTTGCCACTGCTTCATTTTTTTTTCAAATTGTTCATGATAATCCAAGAGGATAGGAGAATTAGAAACCCCTCGAGCAAAATAAACACTTTAGAAACAAAACTATTCACATTTGTCAAGGACATTTAGCAATGGCCCATTTTGTCAGTAACATTCCCCATTACCCTTTATGTAGGCAAAGCTTTCGAGCCTTACTAATTAAGCCTGCAACCACAACAGCATACTAAAGCGTATGCATTTGAAAGGAGTGAATCTATCCTAATCATTTAAGGCCCGGTGTAAAAGATGTAGCTACACAAATTAGGCCTTCAAATAATATTGGAGAAGGAAAAGAATAAGCATATACTAACAAATAGCCCATTTCTCTGCCTAGCGATTATCAGTGCCTACACCGCCTACACTCCAGATTACCTGTGCAAGCAAACAGACATACAATCCAACTAATTTAATGTGTACAAACAACGCTAAAGAGAGTCTGTGCGATAGCTGTATGATTGAGAGCACAATCTTTAAATGATCAGTTTTTGGGAAGAACGTCCCTTTCATCCATCTGGCTTTCTATTCCAGCATCACGAGCACGAGCCTCTCTGACCATCAGACAGGTTGTCAGACGGTCTAAGAACACATGTGTTAACAACATAAGGGCGTTAACATCAGTGAGTAGGAATGACTCTGCTAATGAAACCTAACACAAGCAAACGGCAGGGCACTTCTGTGAAGGACAGAGGTAGCAGGACTCTCTGGTCCCCTCTCAAGGTTGATATTTTCCACTTAGTGATACCAATTTCTTCTGAAAATTGCCTTTTCTCCCAGAAGAATAAGAGCTCAGAGCAAATATTGTTCATACTTTAGGGCATGATACACATTGAAAAAGTTATTCTAAAAGAAATCTTGCAAGATCTGCAGAAGTCAGTATGGACAAAAGCATTAAGTTACTGCTAGAGTCATCAAGGAGGATGAATGCAATAGACAAAGATAATCAGCTATGTGTGAGCAGAGCATGTGTCTAATTTTAAACATGTTCCTAACTTACTAAAGCACAGTCAAGGAATCTGAAGGGCAGTGTTGACAGAAACTGTCATTATAGATAGCTATGAGCTTTAATCATCAGAAGCAATACAAATTTTGTGTAGAAGAATCAGGGTGAGAAAGACCAGGAAAGAAGGTAAAGAAGAAGGACATGGTTTAGTGGGTAATAGGTGGGGGGAGACGGTTGGACTGGATGATCCTTGAGGTCCCTTCCAACCTTAATGATTCTATGGCTCTATAAGCACAATGACAGCTTGGAGAGGCAGAGCAACGAAATGTACCTAGTGAAGGGGTGTAGCTCTTCTTAGCCACACAGAGGATGCCTCATGTACTGGTTAGCAGAGCAATTAGATGCCAAGAAGGCCTCATTAAGCAGAGGGAAGGACACTCACTAGTAAACAGTTTCACTTCTTTTTGTCCTGGGAAATGGTTTTATGTTATTTATTAATTTCCCTACACCAATCTGTCTGTAACCACTGCTGCTGCAGACGTGAGGCTATACGGCTACAAAAACCAAAGCCCACAGTGAGAGGACGCATGTTTTACTGGATCACCTAAAAGAGCAGAATAAAAAAAAAGGCATGGTATTAACCTTAACAAAACCTCAGTTCTCAAATGTTCTGCCTTTTTTCCAAATGGTCTATTAAAGATACTATGCTTTTCCTGTGACAAAAATGGATGCTCATACACAGGTGATATGTGACCATCCCACCGAATAACTTTTCAAACTATTAGACTGTTTCAGCCAACCTGGAATCTTTATTATACTAAGTTTTTAGTAGTAACTGTATAGAGAAAGAGACAGAGAGAGGTGTCAGTACTAGCACAACCTTTACTAGACCTCAGGAATTCCAAATAGGGGTGACACTGTGAATGCTCCAAAGACACAAAAAAGCCTGTGTGGTTTTGGATGCCACATCTTTCTAATAAGAGGCCACAAAGCCATATGAAATCAGACTTTATTGGGTGTAACGTTCACCACCGTACCTGTTTACTAACAGAAAGGCAACAACAGTAACCTGCTGCTGTCTCAAAGACACCCACCCCTTGGTGGCAAAGGGGCATTTGATTGACTCAGCAGTGCCACTAGAAAAAGGGATAGAAGCTTCCCAACCTGATTGTGTTACGTGGTTTTTTACACATGCTCTCTGTTGGCATTTTTACCCAGTTCCCTTCACGCAAGTTTTAAGAAATTATGTTCTCCTTTGTGCTGTGCCACTAAGAGTGGGTATTGGGTTGTTGTTGTACTCTCAAACATGAGGCCTTTATCGCTGCATCTTCCCAGCATTCTTCTAACACTACACTTGTTCTGTCATCCTGTGAGCAGATCCTTTTCTTTCAGTCATTTTAACAATCCATTTTTATGATTTGAGAAGGCAAATAGTAGAGTTGGTAAAAACCAGGATAAACTCCACATGTCAAGTCAAAATAGAAATTCTGAATAGCTTTAGTCATGAAATATGAATGCTTGGCAGCAAAACTTCCAAATTTCAAGCAAGTCTGTTTCTATTGAAATGAGTCTGAAAGCTATGGAAGTTGCCTTCAGCACTCAGTTTCTACTTAAATCCTTGGGGCTGAGCATATAGTACAATCACTGCGACTGACAAAGATGACAATGACAGGCAATTGTTACCTTGCTTCTTATGCCTTTGTAACATCTGAAGCCCACGGTTATGGTGAATTGTCACTAAAGGGAAGCAGGAGTTAGAGGCAGGAGCAGACTGAGCCATTACTCAGCCGACACCTCTTGACGTGGGATATCTACAATTGCACTTTGTCTCCAGCCTCCCCTCCTGCTGACAAAGCCTGCAAGTTAAAACAGTAACACACCCACAGCTAGTAATTAACCTTCTCCAAACTAACATTCAACTTTTTCCAGGGGACACAGATTTTCTTTTCTATTACATATAGGAAGAGTGATGATGTTGAGCTAGAAAAGACTTGTTTTTTATAGGCTGAAGAAAACCCCATTTCAAGATATATTTCATTATCGGTGACTGAGAAAAAAAGATTTCTTGTTTCCTCAAAGAGAAAAGAGCAAAATAAAAGAGATTTCAAAAAGTATTCTCCACAGTAAATTGGTCAAACCAGTATTTTTTCTAAGTAATCTTTGTGTTCTCTAGCATACTTCCAGAGTCAAAGATTCAGAAAACATGGTCATTTTTCTGTCCTGCCAGGTGAGACCTATCTGTCATGAAACTCTCCCAATGAGCAACTTGGTTGAACACACTTCTGCAGGTTTATAACTGCCTCAAAGTCCAGACAAAAAACATTATTCCTGGCCCTAATTTAACCACAGCTACAATGTTGGTGCATTGTTGCCTCTGTATTACATAAAATTGAAGAGGTCATTATAGTTCTGCTATAGCCATTACTGCAACTTGTAAAAAATGTTAGTGATGTCACTTAAGATGCTGCTGGAAAGCATTTAGATACTTTTCTGGAAGGACTTTGTAAGAGTCTACAAAGAGAAGAATATTTTCACAAAGTGTCTAAGTAAGTCTCTGAAACCCTTGAGTTGAGTGACTTAATTTTCCACAGTATTAGCACGTACTATGAATTTCCCTGAGAACAGCAAAATCCTCAGTGCTTGGTCAGCTTGGTTATAAAGCCCAAGTTTATCTTCTAATTCTGAAGAAATTTCATCTGTCGTACTCCCCAACCAAATCAGCTCTTCTGGCAAAGTGTATTCTCAAATACACTACTCTTTTAAAGACACAGTAAAAAGCATATTGACTACATAACACATAATTTTTAAACTAATTTATGAGGAATATTTTGTAGTAATATATCCATACTATAAACAGTTCATTACTTTATTCAGGCATATATGTCTCCTAAAACTCAATAACCTATTTAGAAAGTGAATTGATGGCAATTTGACACTTTGTAAGAAAAATTATTCGATCATACTAAGTTTAAATTAAATGCAATTCAAAGTGTAATTACTATCTTTAATATTTAAAATCATCGATTTTAATGGCAATATACATTACTAAAAATTGCAAACAAGCTTATTAGATGCAATTTTACATTTCTTACAACACAAGAAAATAATCCTTTCCCTCCAACAACTCTTCTTTGAAATATAATGCACGTTTGATCGTAATGGAGAGGATAGAAATTTCTGCTTCATACTAGAGTTAGTGTTTCGTATAAGGTCATTAAAGTGCTACGTACTATTTGCGACCTATAGCAGTAATTCACTGTCTTCCCTTTGAAGAATGGGCCTTTGAGTAAAATTTTATAGTATGCGTGTACATCTGCGTAACCGCAGATCCAGACAGTCTGCAATGGGTGCAGACGTGGGCAAGGCTCCGCAGCAGTACTGACGGAAAGCGATGTTAACACTGGGGCTGCTGCCCTTCCCACTCAATCCCTCTCCCCCAGTAAAGGTCTCCAGAAATTCACAGAATTCCTCAAGTTTCACACAATGGGCATGGGGCTTCAGTCCGCTCCCCCACAGCCCACCCAGGCTTGCCACCATCTTCACAAATGAAAATGCTTTCATGATCCAAATGCCTTCTTACGCTTCCAGCTTTGATCGGCAATCAGAAACAAAGCACAGGTCTTCAGCAGTGACTTCAGTGACTTTATCATCTCTACAGTGGTGCAGGGTAGCAGAAAAGAAAGATCATTTGACAAATATAGAAAAAAAAATATTGAGGTAAAATATTGATTTAATTATATACATGTGCCTGAGAATTAATTGCCTATAAAAGCTACTGTTCTAACAAAGCTGAAGTATGTGGTGTCCTCTCTACCCAGAGAAGGGACAAAATGAGTGTGAATAATATTGCTCCTCTGGTAAATTAGATAAGCAGCTCTATTACCATGCCCAGCCTATTCTTGAATTTCTCAGGAGAGACTTAGCTTCATTAATTCAAGGAGAAAGATTGCTCCTGTTCCCTACAGAAATATAACCAGAGGAGGGCACAATAAAAAATATATGATGTTCACAATTCTGTACAAATACAGGGAAGCAGCAGAAAGGTGACCATTTCAAGTGCAAGCGGCAAATTCAACACCCATCACTGCTAAAAACACCAAGGTTTCAAATTCGAAATGGGTCACTGAGTCAACTACTTTGTTATCGGAGACAGTTATATCACACCATCACTTTTTCAATCAAGCAAATATGCATCTTGGGCTCAAGGGGATGCTCCCAAAAATCCTATTGAAGCACTGTTCCAGAACATCACTGAAGTCATTTGATTTCCTATCTAAATTTATTCATGACCAGTTTATATGCACTGTTCTTGTTTGAACCAAAGGGAAAACTGTTTACAGTGAGAGTGGTTAAGCCCTGGATCAGTTGTGAAATGCCCATTTTTGGAGACTTGTTAAAGACAGCAGCACAGGACCCTGAGCAAGCTGGCCTAACTCTGAAGTTAGTGCTCAGCAGGAGGATGGCTGAACTGACTCTGGAGGTTCCCTTCCAGCCTGAATTATTCTTTCATTACATGATTATCCTTTTTTATCAGAACTGTGCAGGAACTGATAGCTTCTTGATGGTAGCTTGTTGGTGTACAACAGAGAATCACACAGCTGTGGTCAGCTAATACTAAAAACTTACGAACTAGTTAATCACCTAAGTTTTTATTTTCATAGAATAAGTTTTACAGAACCATACCAGTTTCATCACTGGTAAATTACATCTGGTCTCACATTTCCAGAAGTGTGGAGCGTGTGTGCATGTGTGTGCGTGCACACGCATCCATGTGCACTTTTGGGCCTCTCCACAGACCGTGTTTGATTCCACCTAGGAAGATTTCAATAGCTGAATGCTCCAGAATCAAAAAGACCATTAAACCTACATTACTGGTATAGCAACTCAAAATATCATCTTAAAATCTGAAGGAAAGAAACCAAATGATTGATAAATCAAGACAAGGAAAATAATGTAAGCAATATTACCTTAGAGTACCGCATTTCACACGAGGGATTTAGGCGTTTCATCTGGACACTTGCACAATGACGCCATAAGCCTGTTGATGCATAAACTTTACATGATCGGATTCACGTCCAGCACAGGCTACAGGGCAAATACTGATAAGCCTGGTAAGGGAAGTCACTGCTCTGCTGAGCATGTTCCTTTGCACCTCTCCTGAAAACCCACAAGTAGTCATCACTCAAGGAAGTGTGCTGAAGGCACAAGGCCATGCAAGGAGCCATGTGAGCTGACAGGAAGAATCGGTAGGATTGAGGGCCTTAAACGCTTGACATTGGTGTGTGATGATATACAGGGAAACATGAGATGGGACAGTTAGGGGAAACTTCACTCTGTATTGATTCAGTCAAGCTCTTTCAATAAACTAATCATTCATCATGTACTGCATTTCTGAGAAGAAATTTACCATGCTGCTAAAACAAGCATTTTGAGATGTGTCTGCCCCACAATCTTGTAACATCCAAACCTTGACACAATCCCATTAGAACTTCTGTGCAGGCTGACCACAAAGGGACTTTATGGTCAGACCAGCCCAACTGTGCTGCAGTTAGACAATTAAGCATATAAACTCTAGGTCAAAAGGTAGCATGGAGTGAAACATCTCACCTCCGCTCTCCCCTTTTTCCAGAGCTACTACTTATGGCCACTCTGACTAACCACTCATTTGGCTGAGCACTTTAGCCTTCAGTCCCAAAATAAATCTGTTGGCTCAGTTTAGCAGTTTATCTCTGTATGTTTTAGCCTAGCACAATTTATTTTTCTGGATCTTAAGACAAAACAGCCTGCAGATGCAACATAACAGTTGGCCAACAATTTTAACAAGGCATCACTAACAACCAAAACTTCATTGCAACTATTGTATGGGATAATTGCATGTCTCAGCTAGAGCACTTATTAAAGATACACCACC
Organism: Psophia crepitans; assembly: GCA_013399095.1. Taxonomy (NCBI): domain Eukaryota; kingdom Metazoa; phylum Chordata; class Aves; order Gruiformes; family Psophiidae; genus Psophia; species Psophia crepitans. Next base: position 237,550 of record VWZZ01006445.1, read on the forward strand.
ACTGAAGATAATTAAAAATTATGCTTTAGAGAAAGGATGCTTTTAATAATTCAGGTCAATAGAATAAATATTCAAATACCATATCTAAAGGCCTAATTGCATTGTTTTAAAAATAATCACAATGATTTCATGGAAAGCAAGAGGGTTTTAAAAAAAACATGACACAAACAACAAAGTATGATCCATTAGAGCCAGCCTTGATTGCTTAATGTAAATGAGCACATCATTATGGTTATATTAATGAACTTTTTTTTCCCTAAGCCTGACATACTTATGTAAATACTCAATTAAAACAATTTGGTGAAAAGGATGTTTACTTACTATATACTCATTATACTTCAGATCAAGAAAGCACTTGAAGTAGTTTGGTTACTAATTTTGTCAAATGGGGTTGGAGGAGACTAGTAAATCTGCCTGTTGTCATTGACGACAGTTCAGAAAAAGAAGTTGGTTTCAGGCCAAGAGATTATAAAACAGGGTTGCTCTCAGTCTAGTTTTTACCCAAACAGGCTATGAGTTGTGAGTTTTCGTTTACTGTTTGGGTTGGCCCAACATCAGAAATTGGTCTACATAAAAATGCTAGAAGTTGGTCCAATGACGGGAGTGAGAATTTTTGTTTCTGGGGGAGCCAAGGTTCAGTCACACAACACCCTGGACTCGGTGTCTGGCAGTGTTTATAGGAATTGGCGGTAACTCTCCACTTGATCTAACAATGGAAACATTTTATTTTCCAGAGCACAAGAGAAAATGACTGTTCAAGAAGGTCCATACATTATTTTTGGCAGATCATTCATCCATCTAAATGCAATCAGCTGTGCTACATGAAATTTCTAACTAAAATGGGTATGTGTCTATCCAAGGTGGGAAGAAGGAAGAGAGTCAAACACATTTGGGCCTGTAGCTTTCCGAACACTGAAGATATCTACAGACATGGTGTAAGTTTGAAAAAATCAGCCATGAGTAACCAACCTAAGATGGCAACTATAAAAACTTATGAGGTATTTTGCCTTGCCTGGAACATAAACTGATTAGAGACCTTCTGCCCAAAGAAAATACACTACCTAAAGGCATTAAAATGCATGGCTTATACAAACTTTCTTTCATCCAAGCCTTTCAATAGCCTTCTTCACCATTAGATGTGAACACCTCAAACAAACACTGGAAGATTTTTTATTTCTATTCTATGATGAAGTCATTAAACTATAAATATGGAGAGCTGGTAATCAAGGCCAGACTGACTGTCTTGGTCTGCGTGAAAGAGATAAACCCTGGATGAAACGGAAATTGAACAGTTGTCATTGCTCCAGGCCTTATTGATTAGGCTGATCATACTTCCAAACTACTGTTTTTCAGAATGAAGCAGTGCATACATATGCCTCTAACTTATCTACTTTTAAATGGTCTAGGGTTATAAGCTGTGGATTTTGATTTATTTGAATACTCGATCATGTATTCACCATGCCATATTATTACTGTAAGATCTGCCTATGAACACAGCACCTTTCAGGAGGCATGTTTTATACTGCTTTAATTACATAAAATACAACTGTACTGATATATTTTTTCACCTGATGTGCTTAAGATTTCCCTACGTCCCTGTCAGGAGAAGCAACAGGTTGTTCAGTAATCTTTGCCAGGAGCTTTCTTATGAAGCTGAACACACGCTGAAGCACGGAGAGCAAAGTGTGTCAGCAGAGCAACAGGAAAAATACCTCTGTGGGCACAGAAATCTACTGTGACCGTGGGCCAGGGGAAATCCGCTCTTAATCCCCACGATTGTCATGGTCCTCTGAGGATTGACCCTGCTGAATAAAATTAAAAACTGGCAGAGATAAACTCCTGCCTGCTTTTCCTATCACACAGTTCCCTTAAGGACATCGTCACACAGGGAAAATTGTTGTCAACTGTTCCCTTACGGTATGCACACATTAACTCCTTTACAAGGCCGAGGAAAGAGGTGTTGTCTTTCTTCCATTCCATAAAAACTTCAATACCATGAAAAATTTATATGCAAGATCTTTGAGCACCGCCCCCCACCCCCACCCCTTCCTAGCACACTCTTGTTCCTCAAGTCTCTTTGAAACAGAATTCCTCCAGTTTGAAACCAAAATCACTTCTTAGCTTGCTTTTAGCCTTCGCTGTTGGTAGTACACACCAAGCCATTTGAGATGGGGAAGAGCAGCTAGAAACCTCTGGAAAGTTACACTCTTCAGAGGACAAGGAAGGATGCAGCACATGCCTATGATTTGAAAATTAAAGAAAGAAAAAGAATTTTTATTTGAAACAATGGTTTGCACTGCAATAATGTTATGGCCTCTTCTCGTACAAAACTTGTTATCCTGTCACTCATTCCTGATTAAGGTTCACGAAACATGGCCACTGAAAGCCACTCACCACTCTTCTGCAATGACAGTAAGATGTAACAGCTCTGGGAGCACATGCTTTTATCAGTCTCCCCTACACCCTGCAAGGAAATTCAGGAAACTCAAGTTCTGGCTCTAATAAAGTCATATATACTGACTTTGTTTTGTTTCTGTTGCCTGTCAAAGGCAGATCCACCGTAAAAACCCTTTGTTTTGTCCATGTACTGTGTCTCCTTCAGTTTGGTGCACCAGCCAGGAAAGGGATTTATTCTGCTGTGGCAGAATACGTGCCGAGGAAATTGCTTCATCGGGGCTTGACTGTTAGCTTCTAGGCAAACGTTTGATGGCAGCCCAAGGCTGCCATCCCCAGGCCAAATTTTGTGGCAACCAAATCTATTAGATGTGACTGGAATTTTCTTTCAAATTCAAAAATTCGCTTGGTGGGACCGACTCCTCAGTTGACAAATGGATGTAAAGACAGGCTTAAGGACTTACAAAGTGGTTTCTGGTTTCTCAGGAAAACGAGTTAATATGGTTTTGCTACACTGAAATACTTGTTCCCTTTAGTATTCTCGCTCATCCTCCTCTACAGCCCTTCCACAGCACCTGTAACTGTGGGAGAGAGGGGAAAAAAGCAAACAACAAACCAGTGTTGACTGAAGATGAAAAAAGGATGTGTACATCTTTCCTGAAAACTTTACTTTTGGGATTAATCCACCAAAAACAACTGTGGGGTTGCTTATTTATTTCCAGTTTTCCAGGACTCTCTAAAAACTTCCATACAAAAGCTTTATTCTTGCTAAGCAAGTCATCCACATTTTTAAAAATCTCAGTATATAAAACAAAAGATAATCTCATTGTCAGGAAGGGATTAGGATTTTGAGCACCTCCATTTTTTGAAGGGTTTAATCAGTAAAGTGCTTGGGCTTTGAAAGGACAGGGTGCTGAATCTTCTAATTGGGAGATCCCTTTAAGCCCTCTGAAGATACGTGGCACAAAACCTGAGGCTAAGCGTTTCTAGAGGAAGAAATACTACTCTTCAGCTGGGCCAAAAAAGGGCTACTCAATTCAATCACTGCTGCCACACAGAGTTGATGATTTTGCAGTGCAGAATTAATGCGGCTGCTAAAGACATGCTTACAGCACCCAAACAAAGTGCATTTCAGATTGGTTCTGCCTATCACTTTATCTGGTACCATTACCAGATACCTCTGGGGTGGGTAACTGAGAGCAGTATTTCACTGCAGGCATGCAACGTATCAGCCTTTGCCAGAAGAAGCAGGGTAAATTATTCCTTCAAGGAGGCAAGAAGGAAAATCCAGACTTAGAGCAATATATGTTAAAAATGGTCATGGGAATGCTGTTATACCCTTCTTCTTCTTGTTACGTTTGAGTTTAGATCTAGCCAAGGTTACTATGCAGGAAGACCTGAAAATTGGCAGTTTATGTTTATAGATAGAACATGTACAATATGAGCAGAAAGAATTAAACTGAGTTGTGGGCAGCTAGTATGCCGTACCCTAATAAAAGACTGTCTCCGAAAGTAAATTCACTGTCCTTTCTCTCGTAAGGTCACTCACTGAACTGCCAATTCACAGCGCATGGTAAGACTCATTGAAGAAATGAGAACATTTTTATCTAAGACCCAGCTGAAATCAGGATAAGGTAGGAGTCTCATCATAAAACCTACATATGCTTGCAGATATTCAGATGAAAGATGTCAGGCTAAGGATAAGATAAAGACAGTTAGCCAAAACAAAGCAAAAAAACCGCATTAATTCCTTCTGTTCTTCTTTCTATGCTAATTCAATATATATCTTTTAAAATTAAGTAAGTGGAAATTCACAGAATCACAAGGGTTGGAAGGGACGTCAAAAGATCATCTAGTCCAACCCCCCCTGCCAAGGCAGGGCCACCTAGAACACATCACTCAGGAACACGTCCAGTCGGGTTTTGAATGTCTCCAGAGAAGGAGACTCCACAACCTCTCTGGGCAGCCTGTGCCAGTGCTCTGTCACCCTCACAGTGAAAAAGTTTTTCCTTACGTTAACCCGGAACCTCTTATGCTCCAATTTGCACCCGTTGCCCCTTGTTCTATCACTTAGTGAGGCAGAGAAGAGCCTGGCTCCATCTTCCCGACACTCACCCTTAACATTAATATCAGAGAAATTTATTTTCTTTTTTATGCTTAGGACACAGTTTTACATAAACTCATAATTTTATCCTACACACAAGAAGAAAATTATAGAAAACCACAAAATTTTCATTTCAAATTCAGCTGTTCTCATTTACAGTGTAAGAGAGGACTAGGACAAAAAGATATTAAGTTCTTGTCACCCTGCAACTGAAAATAACAATGGACACTTATGAGAAGACAAAAAATAGAACTGTATAGAAAAAATATAGCTGGCTTTCCTAACTTCTCAGTGTTTGGTTTTACAAAAAGACTATTAGCAATATTGTTCTATGTATTGTCCTACATGGTTCCTTGGAGGAGGATGAAGAGAATATGCAGTGAAATGCTGATTCTAACATATGCTGCTGAGACCAAGTACAAAGCCTCCTTTTATTCTTCTCTTACATTGTCTGTGGTCAAAACCCCTAGACGACCCCAATTCCAAATATATGATGGCCAGAGACGACTTCTCAGAGGAGAAGTTATGGGTCTTCACATTATTACAGCATTTTTTACTTGAAAAACACAAGTGAGAGAGAAGTAGGATACTCTTTCTTTTTTTTCTCAGGTATAGAAGCAAGTCAGACTTTTCTGTGACAAAGGCCATTTCTGGATCTCAGGAACAATCCATAGTTGATGACAAAGTTTTTGTACAAACCAGGAAAGTGTCAGCTTCTCCAGTGATTATAATAAATAATCACAAGATTGTTTTATGACACAAAGTCTTAGATTACTTTCAAGTGCAGAGGCCTAAACCAGATCTGTATTGAAAACATAACGAGGAACATTATTCTCAATTCAGAAGGATCCTTCAGTAGGAAAGCTTTGGGATTCACTGATAAATTCCCATGCCTCCTACATGAAATACTAGAAAGGGTAACTACTTTTGACGCTAGCATTACTGAGGTACTGTTTTTCATGAGATCCGTAAAATCACACTAAAATAGGCCTGGTTCTCTTCTTCCCATCAGAAGCTTTATTTATGTTATTTCACTGGCTGCCATGAACTCATTCCTGCTCCACTTAGGAGTGAGAGATGGTTACATGGTATGCTGAATACTCCCAAGTTGCCTAAACATGGCTATAAACCTTCTTCAGTTGTTTAACAGAGAGAAGCTGTGGCCATCATCTTTGGCTGTAGCTAGATGTTTCACGTCTAACACAAGTAGTTCTCATGTCTTTCATGCTATAATTTCACTGGTTCTTGTAAAAGTCATTAAAAAAAAATCTCCATCCTCGAAGATATTCAAAAGCCCTATGACATAGTCCTGGGCAGCCTGCTTTAGATGGCCCTGCTTGAGCAGGAGTTTGGAATAGATGACCTCCAGCAGTCCTTTCCAACCTCAACCATTCTGTGACTCTTTGGAAAGTAATACGGCCACTTGTGCAAATGCAGAAGGTGAATAAGCTTTCAAGACTACATAACTACTCCCATACCAGCCAAGACAGTGGTAATATACAAACATGTATAATCAATGCTTCCACTGACAATTAAAGAATAGAGTGCATGGGAGGAAAGTTGCTTCCTAACTCCATTCACCAAGAGATTTATGTCTTCTGCATTTTTTAATCCTTTCTAATACAACTGTGGGTATTTTCATTATTGAGATAAGTGGATAATCCCTTTTTTTGGATCCCATCAAACTTATGGCTTCTTGATTTCTTAACCTCACGATAGCACTAATAATCAGCTTTTACATACAATTAACAACTAATATTTACCCATGGTGAAGTCACCATACATTTCAATGTGGATAAAAACTACAATTCTATACTAATAAGGCATCCCTTTGTATTATTAAAGGCAGAGAAAATTTCAAGTGTCTTGGTTTCAGCGTACCTGCAAAACCGCACCTTTCCAGAGAGGTTTCACCAGCTCCATATAACTTGCTGTACACTTTATTGCCCACTGACACATCTCAAACTTGTGTTCTTCAGCACCACACAAAACTTCATGCACCTTCAAACCCATAATGCATTTCCAAATACTAGGCCTGAAACACTCTCAGTAGTCTCAGAGTCATCTCACCACTGACAAAGCCCAGGAGCAGGCAAGCTGAAGATGTGCTTCAGCAGTGAAGGGGGACTGTGTAAAAATCATCTTCCCTTTGAACAATCTCCATGACAGTGTCTGTCTTCACAGATCTAAGATATGAATAACAACAGCAACACTTGCACTGACTTTGGTTGGTGCAGAAGGCAACCCATTGCTTTTCACACACACCTGTAGTTCCAGTTTTCCTGTAATTTCTACAGAGTTGAAAAAGTGAAAGAGAAAAGACACACCTCTCTGTTATCTTGGACACTTACAGTCATTACGTGTATAGAAAAGTCTCTGCAAACAGTGCGATTGCAGTGGTGCAAATAACAGTTGAAGTCATCCCACAGAAGCTTAACTACCAGCGACCACTCAGATCCCGCTTGAATTTCAGAACCCAAGTTGACTTTCCAGGATTGACAGACAAACTACTTTCTCTGTTTGATAGGACATATGGTAGATAAATCTTTGAGACAACCATAGATTTGACAGCCCTGTTTTTAGAGATACTTCTCCAGAGAAAACCAACTTGCCTAAGGTCACCTAGCAAATCAAAGGCGATACTAATGTCAAGCTCTGCATATTCACTCATCTAGTTTCCTGTGCTAAAAAAAACTCCATTATCACTATCACAGTTCAAAAACCAAACTGACACAAATTGATTTTGATTTTTCAAAATGAAGAAAGGCTCTCTTATAATGCAGCAAATGCTCATTAATTGACTTTCTGACCAGATTGTCTGTTTGGACAAACAAGAACACGAATTCCTAACAGATTTGATTAAATTAGCAACTACAGCAAGCTTTTGCTAATAACTAGGTTTAATAGAGCACATTATTTAATATCTTATTTGCACAGCCTAATGAAACAATCATCAATGTACTTTCTAATCCCATCAATACCACTGCCAGTGGAGATGAAAACATGATAACTTCAAGGTCCCAAAGAAGCAAGGAAATATTCTCACTGGAAAGAAGATAGAAAGAGACTGGGACAGAGGAGGTATTTGTAATTATCCAGCGGGCCCTAACTCCTAAGTTAAGCCTGCTGAATTTGATGTGGCTGATGCCACTTCAAATGTCTCTATGGGCCATATTCCTCCTACGTATCTTTAAGGATGTTACAGAGTCTCCCGAATTGTGCGCCTGGTAACTATAATACTCCCTCTGTAAGCAATTAAGACCACGGAGAATTTTGTGTAGCTAAAATAGGACCGAGAAGCCAACTCTGCAAGTGCCTCTTCTCTTCATTACCTGTCAAGACATCCTTGGCTCTCTGCCATTGGGTACAAAATAAAACTCTGATCACAGCTGGCATTGCTGCTGCGGTTATAATGACGTAGGGTGATGCCTGCACAATCTAATCCTGACATCGGTGTCCCTTTAACCAGTGTGACAGCGAGCTTCATCTATTAAAGCGCACTGAAAACCTGCCCAAGTATTTGTTAATTTTTTTTGGTTTTCAAGCCTGGTGAGAAATGTTTCAAATATCTCCGTACTGGATTAAGATCAAACCAGCGGGTTCCGTGCGAACTTACTCAGAAGTCTGAATACGGCAGTTTCTGCTGTAACGATTTAATGAGGTGATATTACAAAACCACAGACACTTTGCAAGAGCTAGGGTTAGGACTTATACATTTCAGCTTGCCAATTTGACTGTAAGTAGCCTGAAGGAGTTTGGATTCATGAAAACATTTTGGTTTCACTAATACAGCTTTTTAAAAACAAATATTTCCTGTCATTGTAGTTCTCATGCGTATATTTCAGAGAAGTACCAGCCCAACAGAACAACATATGTATAAGTACAAGCTAGTGATATAACAAAATGTTATTTCACTTCTACTGAGCATTATTTGAAGAAGAAAAAGCCCCAGCATTCTATCGGTTCTGCTGCTTAATAAAGCCAAATCAAAGAGGTTTACATTTTTAGCTCTTTGCTAGAGTAAGAATAAAAAATATCATGCCGGACAACTAATGGGTCCATTTTCTTGAATCCACAGACTACCAATACATGGCCGAGAAGATCAAGGTCCTTTTCATTAAGGAGGAAAATAATATACATACAGGAAAATCTTCATTGTACAAATTCATATATTCCTGCATCTTTACATTTATATATGCTTAAAAAGAATGCTTATATATTCTTACTCTCATTGTAGCGCTCTGTCTCTAAATTAGTTATGCATATGTTAGATGAAGAACATGGTAGGCAATGCTATCATAACTTTTCATCCAGCACCTGGTAGACAACCCTGACAGCCTGAATAGCACACCAGACTAAATGTCTCAGCGGTTCATGTCCTAGCTGTGGCTTTAAAACACTCCATAAAGAAAAAGCTCCTCTTCTAGGCTCTGAGCAGCTCACAGGATTAGATGTGCTTTATGTTTTTAACAACTTGCTTTCCAGATGTTAAATGGCTCTAAGGATTAGATGCATTTTATTAAAACCAGCATATCCCAGCTTTGAACTGGAGTTATCCACAACATGAAACACTGTTTATTCCACAAATCATCAGGGAACAGAAGGACACCACTGAAATCACCGGATTAAGGCAAGTGTGAGCACAGATTTAACCTAACATTTCTTTTTCTTTCTCTAAATTCCATAGACATATCTCCCTTAGAGATACCTGTTTTCATATTTCCCATTCAATTTTGAAGTGTTGGACAAAACCCAACAATTCATTTTTAAAAAGAAAAAGAGGAAAGATGGAAAAAGATCTTCTCCATATATGCTGCTGTTAGATGCATCTTATGTCAAGCCAATAGCTTTTGATCATGCGATAGAGCAGATCACTAAATGGACCCCAATTGCTTCCTGTTGCAATTTCCTGGGCTGATGAATGAATCCTTCCACTTTCCAAGGCTGTTTGGTCCCTGCTGACCCCAATCCAGGAGGGTGAATTGACATGGAAACATGAGGCAGACATTGATTTCAATGAGATGTTACTGGTCAGTCAATCTTCCACAGAGTGGAGGGTATGCAAGTGACTTTCCTTTCCAAGGAGCAGGTCCATTTTAAAAATAAATGCCAAAATAAATCTTTTCACCTCTTTCAGAGACTTTTTAGCAAAGAATCTTTCATTAGGGAATATCTTAATGAAAAATAAGCAAAAAGCTATCAAGTTTTTGAATCACAGAATGGTTTGGGTTGGAAGGGACCTCAAACACCACCTAGTTCCAACCTCCCTGCCATGGGCAGGGACACCCTACACCAGACGAGGTTGCCCAAAGCCCCATCCAACCTGGCCTTTAACTCTTCCAGGGATGGGGCCTCCAGAACTGCTCTGGGCAACCTGTGCCAGTGCCTCACCACCCTCACAGGAAAGAATTTCTTCCTAATGTCCAATCTAAATCTCCCCTCTTTTAGTTTAAACCCATTACCCCTTGTCCTATCACTACATGTCCTTGTAAACAGCCCCTCTCCAGCTTTCCTGTAGGCCCCTTTAGGTATTGGAAGGCCGCAATTAGGTCTCCCCAGAGCCTTCTCTTCTCCAGGCTGAACAACCCCAGCTCCCTCAGCCTGTCCTCATAGGAGAGGTGCTCCAGCCCTTTGATCATCTTCGTGGCCCTCCTCTGGACTCGCTCCAGCAGCTCCATGTCTTTCCTGTACTGAGGACTCCAGAGCTGGATGCAGTACACCAGGTGGGGTCTCACAAGAGAGGAGTAGAGGGGGAGAATCACCTCCCTCGACCTGCTGGCTTTTCTTTTAAAAGAAATCTCTGCACCTCCCTAGGCAGGGAAGATGACAGAAAAATGCAGTACAAAGGTGATTTTAATCATCTTAGAAATACAGAATGGGGATCTAGGTCCTCATCACGTCAGTTGCAGAGACACCAGACTTTATGAGCATTACTAAGGAATTAGATGTCTCATGGTGAAATTATTAACTCCTTGCTATGTTGGACATTTGTGTTGGTTTTACTAGGTTGGGCTTTTTTAATTAAAAAAGTGCTTGTGCAGAAGTTGAGTGGTAACCTAGCCTGTGACAGCACCAGCAACCATTAAGTGTAAACCCTCACTTACACAACTTGTAATACCCAACTCTTACTATGCACGCCAGTAACCTATGCTTCCTCAAGAATTACTGGACATAAATTTCATTTCAAGTGAGCAGTAGGATATATGTGGCTCAAACTGTAATCCCTAGTGACAAGGCAGTTGTAACACAAAAGCCAACATCACTGACGCTAAGCTCATTAGCTTTCAAAAGAAAGAATTCCCTCCACTGTGATATGACACCATGACTCTATCTGTACTTCAGAGAAGATTTATTACACAGAGATGACTACAGCAACATGGAAAACACTGGTATTAGTAACCCTAGGGCTCCTTGCCTTGAACTTTATGAGCTGTATAAAATAAAACTGGTCAGTTATTGAGACTTGAAACTCCTCCAACACCTGCAGCTCCAGTCAGTTGATGGTCCAGTCCACGGACAAGTCAGCATGTATTCTGTTGACTGGTAACTCAGAGGAGATATCTGAAGGACCAACTTGACAGGTCAGAGGGAACAATAGGCCTGTCTAAAAATCTTCAAGAAAGCAGCCAGAGAGGAAGATCAGGCTCTGAGTTTTAGGCATGAGGAAATATTTTTATGGCCCTTTTATTTTCAGAAATACACCACCTTGCATGACTTTGCTCCTTCTCGAAGGGAATGAGAACCAACCTAACGAGATCTTCAGCAACGAGTAAGAATTTTGAGAATACACAAGAACTGATTACAAAAAGTGTAACTAATGTGTTTGATAAGCAACTGGTTTGAGCTCAAAAATCACTCCCTTTACACAATTAGCTGCAGAGGTAGTTTTCACAGTTGGCCATATAATGTGTCTGTTCTCCTAGAACTGCTGCTAGTACAACACCTGGATCAATAATAAAAAGATGGCAGGTTTGGCACTGTGCTTGAAACTTCAAGGTTTCTTTCTTGAACTCCTTGTATCACTTAGATCCCCAGGTAACACTGGTGGAGGAAAGGCACAGCTAGTGCCTAACACTAAGTGAATGTCATATGATAGAAAGAAATCTACTGCTTCAAGTATCTCTGACAGTCACCACAGTTACCAAAGTCCCAGTTCCCCTCTAGTTCATACCATTGCAGCTCACTGTCCACCACTGCATAAAACACCACTGTGTCCAAATCCTGCTTCCTCACAGTCCATTGACTTGTCACAAGACCCCTCAGTCTCACAAATTCAAGGCTCTTGCACACCACTAAAGAGTGAAATAGAGCAGGGAAGGGCTAATAGGGTTTTTACAACAGTTTTACATTCTGCCTAGATTTCTCTTTTTCCCTAAAAGTATCAGGAGCTGAGATCTCTTGGACTCTTTGACCCCAAAGTCACAAGACTGCTATTCCCACCACCCACAAGCAGGAAGGGTGAGAGACCAGCTGCTGCTCAGACCTGTGTCACTTCCCTTGGTTGCTCTCTGTCCTGATTCCCCAGCTAGCTGGGACCCCTGAGACTGAGGAAGAGTCTTCCTCTGGTGGCATGAAAGTTGGCATGAAAAAAGTTGGGGTTTTTTTACCTGAACACCCCCCTTATGCAAAACAGGAAACATTGCTTTGAGTGGTATTTACTAGATTAAAGCTGCCAAGGCACATTTTGGATTTGCAGTTTGCACTGCTTACAAAAAGGGAAATTCTCTCATTTTAACTTCAGCAGCCTCCTTCCAGATCACTTTTTAAAGCCCTGTCATACTGAGGTTACACTGTGGTGAGACCCTTGCATCACTTGGAAACCAAAGGCTTTCAAGTTCAGCAAAAGCCTGCTGAAATAGAAAATAAATCCTTCAACAGAAGACTGGGAGAAATGGAAGGCATATTTCACTTGCTGAGAGAAATGACTCACTTCTGCTTCTCAGCAGCCCTCATTCCCTATGGAGCTGCTGGGAGCCAGGGAAGGAGGGAGAGGGAGAAGTGGGAAGTGCAAAAGTAAAACTGCAAGAGCAAAGCTTTTAGCATTTTCAGAACAGCCCCTTGCAGGGACTAGTGGAAATAAAAGACACAGTCATTTTCAAAGCTTGCTTAATAGCATGGCACTGCATGAAGCGTACACATCAGCTAATGTGCAGCCAGCTATATCACTGCATGTTGGTCAATGCCTTCGGGCTTATAGCAAAGCAATTGCTTGTGCTTTTTTATTTATATATTCAGTGAAACAAAGTCACCAAGTAAAATCTAATTATAATCCCACAGGTCCATCCTTCAGGATCCTAGAGCAACCTCTGCGATGGCACAGCACAGGCTGTGAAGGACAGCCTAAAGAGAAATCCCAATGAATGCCCAGCAAAAGGGCCAGGGAAATCACTAAAATTCCCTGACCCTGACTGCACAGTGAGCAGCGATGCATTGGTAACCTGTGAGCAGTAGGCTAATGCAAGTGGATATGAGTATATTACAATGACGACAAAAAGTAGTTCCTTTCACTCAACTGGTAACCTGATTCTGAACCTCTGTTTCCACTGTCAACCCCTAGGAAAATGAAATAAAGGGAAGGAGGCACAGTACCCCTTAAAAACAAAGGATTTAGAAATCAATTAGTATAAATTAATTTTGACAATGTTTCTATAAGGTAAGTGGACATATTAAGAACATTCCTATGACTACAAAAACGAGGGGAAGGGGGGAAGACATGGAAATTAAGTGACTTGTGAAGTAGCCAAGACAATGAATAATATAAAAGGCAACATTTTAATTACAATTTTAAATTACTGAATTTAATTGCTGTATCATGACTCTCTCCAGCTTCAAAAATCTATTTCCTTAGGCTCTAATTCATATCTCACTCGTAATTGTGTAAATCAAGAATACTTTTGCAGATATCAATGAAGTACGTAAAACTAATTTGAGGAAGGAAACAGACAATTAGTATCTGAGGAAGATGTAAGAAGTGCTATTTGCTGCTGTTCCTAATGACAGAAGAAATAGAAAGGAAATTTCTCAAAAAAAATCCATAGAAATATCCCTGTGAACATAAGAATAAAGAAATAGACTTTGACAGATCTCCTCAAACTGCAAGAGAATATGTTTATCTATCTAATAATTGCTTGATAAAGGCAAAATAATCCTTGTTAACAAGAGCAGGCAAAAGCATCAAGCCTGTAGAATTTTTTTTCCCATTTTTATTTGCTAAATAGATCTCTAGGTGAGAATGTGCATTCTTTTCTCAGTAATTTGTCTTTGCCTTGAAATGAAAGCTACAAGCTATTTGATAAATGGATCAAAATAGCCTCCCATCCTCCACCCCCAGAGGAGCTATCTGTGAAGTACCATTTAGTCCTTGCATAAAATGCTCTTTGGTAATAACTTACTAGCACAAGGCAAGCAAAGACACTTCTTTGGAAAACCAAAGTAGTTTAAAAAAAATAAAAATCATGAACCGTTGTTGAAACTGATAACATTTCTGAACTCTTTAGTTCTGATGCATGTCTATGAGGAAAAAAGTGCTTGTACAGTAGAATATTAAAAAAAAAAAAGGGGGGGGGCAGGGGCAATAAAGGGACAAGCACTGATGTGATGATATGGGCACATGAGCATTTGAATATGAGGTGCTGAAAAGAGAAGAGCATCATCTGGACAGATGTGGAAGTCCTCCAGTTCAGGAGTGAAAAGCACCACGCTGCCCTGGGTGAGCCAGAAGAAATAGCACGTTCTTAGCAGCAAGCACCTCTCCAAGCAGTAATTCTGGTGAGTCATTCAGAAGCAAATCCACAGACTGGTATCCTCACACAAACCATTCAAGTAATTATTATAAATAATGAACAACGAGGCATAAATCACACTCTGTTCACTAACAATTCAAGAACCAGGAGAAAAATGGTCAAAGCCATCTAATAAATTATCTTCTAAGAACCACTGTCCTCTGCTTTATTTTCACCTCCCCATCAGCAGATGCTGCTTGCTTCTCCCTGGTCTTGTTGCAGCAGCAACGTGGGGCTGGAAGCACACTGAGTGCCCCACAGCCAGCGTTTCGGCAGTGCTGTGTCGTCCCCTCTCCTCTCCGCCCCCATGTGGGTCTGCCCTAGGGCAACCTGAAAGGAAAATAGACTACACATGTCCACACATAGACTATGGCACATTTTAACTCCACAGCTAGGTCCTACCTTTTAACCCAGTTCACCCAAAGACAGCAGGAGAACAGCACTGTGACCCCCTCAGGGGCAACATGGCCCCTCCCTGTGGTCCATCAGCTGAGAGGCATTTTAAAACCCCTGAATGACATAAATAAGAGCTCTGAAAAGTGTAGGGAGGTGATCCCTCCAAGCCCACACATCTGAGTCCACCTGTTATATAGCAATGTAAGAAAGGCCAGCGCGTTTTGTCTGAGAGAGCATTTTCTCATCTAATCTAATCACTAGAACCATCAACCTTCTGAAAACAGATTAGAGAGGATGTCTGCACCCAGCTGTATAAGCTGTATTTCATTCCTGAACCTTCCTTCTAGACTTACAGATGTTCATCATGTCAGAAGTCAAACATGGAGGTGAGCATACTATAAAATAGTATTTTTAATTTATTCTTCACTGAATCATTGCTAACACGAGCCCATCTTCTTCCTCAAAATTTATTTTTCACTATTTTATTAATTATCATAGCCAACAAAATTGCACAGCCTGGGTTGTGACATCTTTCTTAAGTTCTTCTTACTGTTATTGCCTCCAGATGAGCTTTCTGTTTGCTTCATTTCAACTTCCCTGGTCTTTTAATTATTGTAGCCAACATCCCAACTTAGCCCAATATACCACTAACATACAAAGTTCTGTAAATTCACTAATTTGGAAGACAGTATACATAAAGTCACATTCCTGTTTTATTTAAGAACCACAGTTTCTTGCAAATGTACGTGTCTTGTCACAGGCTGGAGACTAGATGAATACCCATCTCTACACTTATGCTCAATTCATTGACACATCTCTTCATCATGACGTGACCTTGTGCCGACAAGCAAGTGACACCATAAACTCAGCTTAAAAATTTATTTAGCAAAGAAAAGAAAAAACTCTCTTACTGTGTGCATTTTTGAAGTGTTGTAGTATTTTCCTTTCTTTGTATTTTTCACTATAATTGTTCCATTTTGTGGAAAACCTAGCTCATTCTTTCAAAAGTGTCTATGCTGTGTTCAATGGAAGACATGCTGGCACTTGCATATATACCGTTGCTAAGACTTCTACAGTGGGTCAGCCTTGAATTTTACTGAAAGGTACAATGGAACCACTCAAATACTGTAATTCTGACTCTACAGACTGTCATTGTTTAAAATCGAGGAAATATCTCTGAATCTATAATCTCTCTAAAACTAGAATACATGTAATTGTGTTGACTATAAAGGAAACTATGTAAGGTTAATCACAGCAATAAAATAGCACAATACAACAGAAGCACAACGGACTTTTACAAACAGACCCTTTCTCCTATTCCCCTAGAAGTAATTTCCAGTACAACTGAGCAGGACGGCTCGAGCCAGGACCACAAGGAGCAAGAAGACAGTTTCTTCTGTAGGGGTAAGATCAGGATCAGGTGAAATATCAGACACAAAGCAGAGGTAGGGTAAACCATATGAACCATTTAAATTTTTATCTGAACGATTACACAAAGCCTAACCAAGTTAAAAAAAAAGCCCACCACAAACAACTGATAACTTTCCACTCTTTCCCCTTCAATTTTGCATTTAAAGAAAACAGGCAGAGGGCTGTAAGGACAGATCTTCACGTGGTGTTTTCAGCCTGACAAACAGAAAGATGTGCCAAAATTCTCAGGTCAGGTGTTCAATGTCCTTTCCAGCACATCCTTCAACAAAGGTCACTCAGACCAAATTCACAGAACTTCAAGATCAAGTTTTTGTGAGTAAGAAGTAATTTCATATTGTTTTAACAACCCAGCCTACAGAGCACTGACTGGAAGTTAAGCACTAGATTACTTTCTCTTTTTTTTCTTCTGGTTCACATTGAGTCTACCCATCACTCTCATTATGTTACTCTTACATCCTGCCCTTCTCTCTAATACATCTTGTCTGAGTAAAGTGAAAGCAACAGCACAAACACAACGGTGCTATTTCATCACAACAAAAAAGATAATCCAACACCTTAGACTTTAACACAAGCACATGAAACCTGAGACTGAAACTTTGTTCTAACACGTTTTTTCTGTGTCACTGTAGGCTAGAATGTTAAGGTAGTTTAAACATATTTTGCAGCTTCTGCCACCTAAATTTCTTTATTCTCAGTAGCTATGTGTAAAATAGGAAAGAAAACACCTACCTCCCAGCAATAACACCTACTTCATTGGAATATGTACTAAAGACAGGACTGCAGACTGCCTGGATATTACAGTAGTGGAAATAAGTAGAAAGGGAGCTATGCAATTTTAGAAGTCCTTTCTCATGTCTTGCATTTCAATTACAGACTTTTTTCAGAGCACTATGGAAAAGTAAACATTCAAACACATGGGTTGACACATGGAATGTTATCGAGAAGCACAAGTATCACTGGGTATCTCTTGCCCTTTTTTTCATTCTGCTAACCAAGTTGTTTATTTTCACGTACTCAGGAGTCTGTCTCAAATTATCTCCCAGTCCTAGTGGCAAGGAAACAGGAAGAAAGAGTCAGCTGCAGGAAAGCAAAGGAAGTTCCCCACCCATCCAGTGATCCATACAAGCTGTCTCAAAAAGACTCCAGGTTATAAATCTGCAGTTTAGAAATGAACACATTGTAAAGGATCTGCAGAAATCCATTAGTAAGAAGAAATAAACAAAGCAAGTAGAGAGTGAAGCAAATACACTGTTACAGTACAATTTTGAGACTAAGAGTTGGGCAGAATGGTAAGAAAGAAGGATGGGACTGTCTATATAGAAAACTTGAAGAAAACTGAAGAGAAAATATCAAAAGTCTTATGAGAAAAATAATGAAATGAAATCAGAACAAATAAGGTGAATTTTCCCAAGAGGAATGTCAAGGGTGTTTTTAATGGGCATAGAGAAAGCTCTCTTCCCCTTCCTGCCTACCTTGATATTCTGCAATGCTATTATAATATGGAAAACAAGCAATGGCAGTTACAATGCAAGGAAATAAACACCACATCACATCCAGCACAAAAAACCAAACCAAACCAAACAACCCAACCCACCCCCCATCCACAAAAAGAAAAGTGGAGGAGGGGGAAGCATGAGTGGGGGTACAACAGAAATGCCAAGAGATGCCTTTATTTCTCAGATCTGTTGTATTGAAACATACACTTTCATTATCACATCCTTCTGAAGATTGAGAGTCCTCTTCAGAGGACCCAAACACAACAGAAACTACTGCTGGTTCTGTGGAGTACAGCAGGAGCTAAAAACACCGAGTGTCTCTCAAAGCCTCATTTCTTTTATTATATACCCAACAGGGAACACACAGTGTAATCACTGCGAAAATCTGAAATGGAAACAATTCCCATTCTCTCTTTCACCCCTGCAAGAAATAAATAAATATATAAGGAAAGTATGTCTTCAGATTTGAAGAGGATCTTGTTTGAGAAAAGCTTTTCTTAAACATGTACCTATGGTGGAAGTCAAGTCTTCAAGTATTTGTCACATAAATGCATTATACAGATAAAGCTTACATTCATTTAACGCCAGTACATAAACCAAGTGCTCTTGTGTTAGAACAGGGGTAAATTGTAGTCTCCACTGTATAGTCACATCATGGGTACTAGGACCTGCAAGTATCAAATCTTTTTGTTCTTATGAAGAAAGCGGTAACAGAAGCTTGAAATCTCAAGTACTCAATGTAATTATCCTAAATAAATGCAATAAAGAGAAGATGTCTCTGTTATTAAGCATCACGAAAGTAACGAGCATTTTTTTACTTATTCATTTTCATTAAACTTCAATGCTGATGCTTTTTGCTGCGTGACAATCAAAAGAAATCTCCATAGAGACAAGCTACTGTGAGAAATACAGGTTTCTATTTAATGTTTTGTTAATAAAAAGAAATTAGACGATACAGCAATGCAGATGAATAACAACTAAAATATTTTGACAAACATGAAGATGTCATAGACCCCAGGACTCTTCTCGCAATGTCATTAACTTCAGAATGACCAGCTAACATTTCATCAACATTATGTGGGTCAGTTACCTTGATTCATTTGCAGAAGATATATTTCCCTTTATTACCACAGTCCCTCATTAGTGAGCAGCACAATGCTTGCTTTTTTTTTTTTTTAAAGAGTCAGTTAAAACTGTTTTCAAGACTGGCTAACCATAAGCAACACTGGAGCAGAAAAAGCATGGAGTGGAAAGTTGAGAGGGGGACTGAGAAAGGGGAAAATGGTCCAAATAGGAATAGTTGGCAACCACGAATGCTGCAGCTGTGCATTGGAGATTTTTTCTTCAGAGTTTCTGGTTTTAATTGAGCCAAGACAATGCAGGCAGAACTGTCTGCCTTTTGATTTTCTGCTTCTGCTTGAGCAGACTTTTGAAGAACATACAAATAAATAAATAAATATATATATAGTAAAGAAAATTAATCACTCCATTTCACGGAAAACAAATTTTGTATCTGGGCTGTTCTTTAATCCCATTTGCTTCCCTCTCCCTGTGATAAAGTGGATTCCCTTTGTCTATATCCACATCTGAAGCTAGGAACACCATCTGTCAACTCTGACTATTTTCCAGAACCCTGACAAGGATTTTTTGGATTTCTTGTCAGGACAAATATCCTCATTCTGTATAAATGTACTGAAGAATGGGATTTAGAGGTTTATTTTCCTCAGTGTTTTACTTGTGGTCTCACAACATGTGAAGATAACATTTACTTGCATAGCTGCTCTACGTGCACAGATGGTGCTTTCTGAACTGATTCAAGTATTGATTACCCAAAGTATTTGAAAATAAGGATCACTCAGCTCCCTCCCACTGAAAAAATAGTCATGTGCATGACCAAAATTTGTTCAGAAAATTAAAAAACAGAAAATGTGTAATTCATTTTAGTTGCCTTTTCACTCCTGAGATGACCAGATAATCAAGTCTTCTATATCTATATATATGAGGGCTAAAAATCTCAAATTTTTGTTCCTTTCTTAAAAATAGAAACTCATTAAAAAAAAGTGAAAACTGGCAACAGCATATCTCCTTTGGAAAGTAAAAGTCACTTTGCAAAAAGAGTGTATATAAAGGCGTCACAAAAAAAAAAAAAAAAGGTTGAAAATATTCCTTGGAGAAAGCTAAACAGCAAAAGAATCTCTTTTTGGCAAGTCAGGTGTGAATGGGTCCACAGATGAGATCAAATTGATGTACTGGAGAGATCACATGAAGTTCCACTTGCATTTTATAGGCTAGGGTGTTTCAGAATAAAGAGAAGTGCCATTCATGAAATAAAATGTTGAGAGAAGGTATCTCAAGCATAACATTAATTGTAACTAAACAACACATAAGGTGAAATTCAGCTATTCTTTCTCATGGTAATTGGCAATAAAAAAAAAAGTCAACTCAGAAAATAATGTTCAGTTACTCATGGTAAACAAAGAGTGACAGCATCTGGCACCTGTACCTGCAGTATGTGCAGACACTCTCTGTGACCACGTTACATCTATCTAGAACAATTTTATCCTGGATAACAAAGCTCTGCAAAGTCTCCTCACACAAGATAGGATATCTCTACCCTTTTACAGTGCCTGTCTCACAAGTCACTAGTCCTTACTTGTTCCTCCCACATTCGCGCTCTCCACCTCAGCTCTTAGATATACCCAGCATCTCTCAAGGAAATCCCAGAGCAGAACAACTTCCAGTGAACACCGGCCATCTCCTCCTTCTGGCCTGGTATCTTCTACAGTAAATAACTCCATTTCTTCAGTGTAGTCGAACCACAGGCCCATCATTTCAGCTACCCTTTTCACTACCTCTCTCTTTGGGTTGTCTTCTCCTCATGCTCACATGTACAAAATGATCTGTCCCTTCTCTGTCATCCACCTTCTTCCCCCCAACTCTCCCCTCTTTCTTCCTTGACACAAAAGCTGAAAGTTGACCTCTGCTATCTTCCTCTGGCTTCTCCACTTGCCCAGTTCCTCATGTTCCTTCTCTTGGTCTCCCACAGACTCACTCTTTTCTCTCCATTCCCTTCTCTTCCTCTTCCTGAACATTCTCAATATTTAGTTCAGCCTATTCTGCACTTAAAACCACATGAGAACAAACCAAAAAGCTTGCCTACTCCACCTTCTGGCTCTCTAACTACATTATTTTGCCTTGAAGATTAAATGACTTGCCATTTTCAGGATCTGCCTAGAACTGTCCTCTAGTCTCACCATAGACCGATATCAGCAAATTATTATCTATCACAACACAGTAATGCAGTCTCATCCTTTCCAACTAATCAACCACCTTCAACCATGGGGAAGGCAGTTTCTCCCCAGTCATCATTCATTTGCTGCTCAGATAATAAATTCCTGCATTCCAGTTTCTCTTCAGCATCCCATAATCAAATGTACCAAGTATCATCTATTTAGCCCAAAGACTTAAATTCTCCAGATTCCTTACATTATATCATGCAGTGAAGTTTTCTAATCTTTGCATCTCAACCTCATGCGCACTTTGCCATCAGCTTACCTACCTATTCAGCACTATTTCATCTGTGACAGTCACCACTAGAACTAGGTAAAATTTTCAGATAGATTCTTTTTCCAAAATGACCATTCAAATCAATATTGTTTTTAGAAGATGGGATAAGCATCTCCTTTGCTATCACAGGCAACTTCATCATATAATCCTGCACAGAAATTTATCGAGTTAATCTTAAAATTTATTTTTTCTTTTGTCACTATTGCCCCAATGAGAAAGTTGCTTCTGACATTCATTCTTTTGGATACAAAAACCATTCTGTAAATTCCAGCCTGAATCAGTTCATGATTTCCTTATTTTTATTCCTACTTATGCCAGCTCTCATTTAGCAGAAGTGTTTTACTCTCTTGTTTTTACATCCTTGATAGCCTGCAGTTGCACCTTGTATCAACTGTCATGCCCCACACTTAAAAAAGCCAAACCCTTCTCCTCTTACATGACAGATGTTCAATCCTCTGTTGTCCAGTGGCCTTTTTCTTCACCAGCTTGAGCACATTCTTCTTGATCTTCCATGCATTTGTGTCAAATTACACTCGCAGTCAAAAAAAAAAAAAAGGTGAGGGGAAAATAATAGGGGAAAAAATCCCTTTCAACTTTCTCAGAATGAAATTAATTGTAACAAAATGTTTCTTGAGGAAACAAAACAAACATAACCTTTTCCTTTCAGATGAACGCATTTTACCTTCCTTCCCTTTCCTTTGGTCCATCCATTGAATCATGAAAGTCAATTTGTCACAGAGCTCTTATATCTACCCAAGAAACTGCAAGGAACTTGGCAATTCCAATAGAAATAACCATTCAATCAAACAATCTCACCTCACAATAAAAAACTAAAACACTTGGATGGATGTGGCACAAGCAACTGTCCTGTAAATAGTATGGGCTTTTAAGAGAACTTACATTCTTCTGTCTCACTGTAAGGACAAAGCTGCCTGCCTTCAGACTCAGAGCAATTCTGTGGCTTCCAGATAGAGAGATTACACAGGGATTACTGAACAGAAGTATTCCAATTTCAAAAAACTAGGTTTTAATGTTCCCTAGTGGAAGTATTTTTGAAAAGAAATATAATGCCTCAAGTGACTGCTATTTATTTTGCCAGCCAGTGTGAAATCATAATCTGTAACCTCAGAGAGGTGGTAGCATTTCTGCAAGAAACCCTTGGTTCTGTACTCCATCTTTAAACATTACCAGCAACGTGAAACACCAAGTGAGGCCAATTTCAAACCAAGAAGGTGCATTAGAAAAAGACTTATAGACAGCAAACAATTTGCTCTCATTCACTGTATTTTTCAAATGATGCAGTAAGGGATACGTTCTCTTCTTGATACGTAGGCTTAACTCCACTGTACTCATAAGAGGATGATGCAAACACAGCTATGGTCAAAGAATAAATGGTTATCTGCTAAGTGTGTCAGAGAATTTGTAATCCGGCTGTACAGATAGATTCTTAAACACAGAACCCAGTAAAAAACATGAGTTCTCTCACGGGAAAAAAATCCAAACTGTCCAGCTGAAGTCACAGCATCATTTCAAGTGATATTTAACGAGAAATCCTCTAGTGATGACGTGTTCTTCTGTTGAAGTTCTCTCAAATGAGTCATTAATTTCCGACTGTGATGCCTCAGAGATTATGAAGGTTATTGAAATAGCCCTACTTGATTGTCTTCTGAAGTTTTAAATTGCAAGATGATAGCCCCTATAGGAAAGAATTAGGATTTTATAGTATAATGCTCTTGTACAAAAATATTAAGATTAAACTAAGAATGGCACTTCTCCCTAAGGGCAGGAAAGCATGCTGGAAGCAATAGCATCCACTTCAGAGGGCAAAAGCCTGTATGACATGCCCAGGAGTGCTGACACCATAAATAGATAAGACAGACATGATTTCAAAACAATCTCTGCCCACACAGATTTCAGCAGGTGTAATCACTCATTTATCTCCCATCACTGAAAGTGTTGTGGCCATAATGAAGAATGTCAAACACATTTTCCTTCTCATTAGTAATTACCACTGTATTCCCAGTAAGAGGAGATAACAGCATACAAAACCACTCTATTTCCACTTCATCCCCCCAGTGGGGAATTGTGAAATCATGATTAGGTTGTGAAAATATTTTTAAAGCCGTGAAGTAGCATCAGTGTATGTGAGAGCGCTTTCCCACTTCTAACCGCTTTCTAAATCAGATACACCAGTGTAGACATAGAACAGAAAGAAATCACTGAGATGAAAACAGTCAGTCACTGGCACAAACAATCATATCATTTCTCAAACATCAAATCAGATACCAGATCCTCTCTCTCAAATCTGTCAAGCCCATCTGAAAACTAGTTGTGTGTCTGGCTCTCCATTACCTTCTGAGAAATCATTTCCTGAATCTCCTTGCTGTGACGGTTAACACCGGCCCTTGTCCAGTCAAAACTTATTCCTGGCCAGGTAAAACCTTTTATTTCAGCAACACTGTTCGTCATCCCAAAAGGCTCTTCTCCTTCTCTTGCATTTACTTCTCTGATGTATCTACTGGCAGCATTCACATTCACTCTAAGCTTTTACTTTGGGATAATGAGCCCCGAACTTCCTGCCCACTCAACCTACCTGTTCTTCTCTGCCTTTGTTCAAAATTTCTTGAATACGAACAGTGTAGTACTCCACTTGAGCAACGGCTTATTCAAAATCTTCCCTCTAAAATGTCTTGCCTCACATTTCCTAGAATGGCAATTGCCTTTTTTTTCCCTACCACTCATTTCATGTGAATGAACAGTAGGCCTAAGACTTTCTCTTCTTCTTGTGGTGCCATATTATATAATTATGAAATATTTTTTGTTATTAAACACAGATATCCAACTTTGCTCTTACATTGCTAGATTTCATTCCACTGTAGTTACTCCATCACTCAGTCATTAAGTGTTTTTCCTATGTTGTCCCACAATTATCTGCACTGATGAGATTTCCTGAATATTTGTAATTATTATTTTTTTGTTCTTCCTATTCTATCTGCCAAATTTGGTAATAATATCAGCCCCAAGACTGTGAGTAACTCCTGTAGAAACCTCCTGTAACTCACCCTTCCTCACACCCTGTTGCCTCGCCATCAGCCAGCTCCCTATGCAACCTTCCTTTTCTAATTTCAGTCCCCAGCTCCTCCAGGTTCAAAAATAATTTCTCAAACACCGTGATTTCACTAAATGTAACTGGATTAAAACTTCCATTCCTCATTTTTCTAAAATATTAGCTATGTAGCCAAGAAAATTGTCACATAGTCCGATCAAGTGCACCACTGGCAAGCAAATACTGAATTCCATCCCTTTCTGCCATTTACCTCTGTGTCTTCAACTATTCTTTCGGAAGTTATTCTAAAAGTTGTACATTTCCAAATAAGTATTTATTTCTGTAGGCTATTTTATACCCTTTTTCAAATACAGTTACACTGTTCGCTATAAGTAAACCAGTCACAGAATTCTGCCCTAACACAGCAGCCCGATCATAAATCTGTCACTGAATTTGGAACTTCAGCTTTCTGAAAACAGGCAGAATTTTAATTTTCCAAGTATTCTGATATGAAAAATATCCAGTCTCTGCAAACCAAGTGGATTAACTGCAAACTGAGCAGATTAAAATCATTTTGGCATCTGCCTGGTAGTGATAATTTCCCATTTCATGCCTTCTTTCCTAGTTCTGCCTTTTCACTCTGCCTCCCAACCTATGACCCACAGCCTATGTTCAGTTTCTGAACCCCATGAACCTCTCCTGACCATACTGACCCAGAGGGCTTCACAGCCATGGGAAAGGAAAAACTGTGGACCAGGTGACAAAGAAAATCTCTACCAGCTGTGCTTCTCTCTAGCTCCATAAATGGCAAGGCGAAAAACCCACTTACTGTGCATGGGTTAGGTCAATAAGTCCTGTCAGCCCCAGACACTGTCATTTATGCGCATACTGAAACAACCAGTGCTTCACACGCATGCACAACCATTTGGCCCACCACAGCAGTGGCCTGCTACAGTGAAAAATAAAGTCTATTGTTCACCTACACCATAACCCTTATGAAATGCAGGGTAAAGTCTCGACATAATTTAGGGGCCAGACCCAGATTTTCTGCAATGTCCTCTTCACTGTACAGTAGTCCCACTGCTCTTTTATTTATACAGCTAAAGAACAGTATTTACTTTAAAATCCTAAGCAAAGCCTAACCTTGCTTGACCTTAGGGCACAATGCTATTCAGGTGAAAGCATTAAAATTCCATTTCCGTGGGCACTCACACCTTGCTATTCTGCCACAGCATTGGCTTCTCCAGCTAAATAAAGGCATTTATTTGGGCAATTCAGAGGTTTGGGGAACAGAAGTCAATAACAAAACTACTGTCACTTCTCATCTTTGTGTGTAAGGTGCAGGCTATCTCCACAGCATGTACAATGGTATAATGTTCTACAAATGTCCTTACCCTGATATAATGACAATTTTGTATTACATATCAATGGAGTTCATCCTGCTTTAAATTAACAAAATCAGGCTAAACCTTTGAAATCAAAACTATGATAAGACAGACCAGGAACAAGTATAACTGGAAAACTATTTTCTGTGGCTTTACCTTCTGCCAAAAGGGGCAAAAATTTAGAAGAAAGGGTGCACAGACGCTAGAGCTGGTATATGTGAACACAAAGCGCCACTGCTGATCGAGGATCAGAAGAGAATCATAGAATCACAGAATGGGTTGGGTTGGAAGGGACCTCAAAGATCATCTAGTTCCACTCCCCCTGCCATGGGCAGGGACACCCTACACTAGACCAGGTTGCCCAAAGCCCCATCCAACCTGGCCTTGAACACTTCCAGGGATGGGGCCTCCACAGCTTCTCTGGGCAATCTGTGCCAGTGCCTCACCACCTTCACAGTCAAGAATTTCTTCCTAATGTCCAATATAAATCTACTGTCTTTGAGTTTAAACCCACTACCCGTTAGGGCAATGCTCCAGCACGCAGCACTGAGCTCGGGATTCCCAACAAGCACACGCTAGGTCTTGCAGGTGACTATGGTCACACGTGTGTGTTTGCAGCACTGGGGCTGCAACCTGGGCAGCTTATCACTGATAGTGTCAACAGTGAGGTGACAGGAAAAGCAGGGTCTAAGCGTTGGTATGCATTTATGACCCCTTAAAGAGAGTCTTGAATGTTCGGATTCAGGCTTCAGTAAAATGTTTCTAAATCACATATTTTATTAATTTACTTTTCTTTTGAGTGTTCCTGGGACTGAAACAGAAACACTGTCATTCAAAAACTGTTTGAGGACTTGGAGCCTCTCCAAGACTAAGCTTTCTTTATATACAGTACAAACAAAAGCTGATTTTAATTGCAGCATAGACAAAGGTTCCTTCTTTCTTCATCTGATCAGTCATCATTTCAACTGTGCCACAGGCTGGAAAGGCAATTAAAATATTTTTCCACATGTACGCACTCTCTGGCAGGAGTGACAAGTCAACATACAAAATTAAGCCATTGCTGAGTAATGACAGGATACCGAGTGATTGATATTGGTGCCTGAGACTTCAAAGTACTGTAATGTGTATTCTAATGCCGTACACTTTGGCATAACAAGCCTTTTCAAGATTATGAATGACTACAGGATTTTTTTAATGATGGCTGCTAAATAATGGATGGCATAAAGGGCTGAATAATATTTTCTATTACAGCAAACAAATTTATTGATGGCTTCACTACCATTGCAATGGAAATACAGAGAAAAAACAAATACATATAAATATTCACCCCATTAATTATATGAATTGATACTTTCACAAAATAGTCTTGTAGAGTTAACAGCATAACTGACTGCCAGAATTTTTTCTTTTTCAGAAAATAATGTTTTTATGCTATGGTTTTGATTTCTAAAAGAATAGAATAATGTTCCGAAGGAAAATGCATGCTTTTTTTGGGCAAAGGCTGAGGGACTCGCACAATTCAGAAGGGATTGAGAGAGTCCTCCTCAGTACCAGCAGCTGAAATGTGCAAACTCCAGGGCAAGAACCCCAAGAAACAACTCACACCAAGAAACATAGGACACTGTCCTACAGGTTGGCCCTTCCACCAACGGAGTTATGCCTAACTCAAGCACAGGGAATGGGAAAATGATGCATGAAGAAGCCCTACTGTTCAGAGATCAGCCTCTCAGAGTGGACTGGAAGCCATACAGGCATTTAGCATGCAGCCAAGTCTGAAATAATGATATACTCTACCAGCAACATGTAGTCACTCAGGCTCTGGGCTATGCTAAGCTATGCAGCTTCCATTTCAGAGCTGATTCATGTCATGTCAATGATAAACAAACAGCAGCTGTGTAGCTGTGGACATGCCCTGCTGGTTTCTTGTGGTGGAGAAGGTTCTGGGTTTTCTTCTCCACGTTGGGTCCCACAAGCACAACACATCAACTCTGTTCAGCTGCATGGATAGAGGAAATCTTATCTGGGATATTAAACAAACACAAGCCTAAGCCATCTGTCTAAAACCAAGATAAAAACGACTCTAAAACCAAGATAATGTTTTTAGACTTTTGTTGTTCTTTTTTATGTATTGGTGAGCAATTTGCATTTAAATGAGGGAACACTTCAGTGAGGTACAAAGAATTTAACAAAACTGAAGGTAACTCCAGTCTCCAGCAACACTCCTAATGAAATTCTGCAATGACAGAAGCTCTTGGTATGATTTATTCTCTGTGTACATCTCCATGTTCAGTTGTTCTGGACAGAAGTCACAGGCAGAAAGGACTTTTTCTTATTGAATAGAGCTGTACTAAAAACTAGCCATCTATTTCTAAGCTTAATGGGTGCTAAATCAGAATTGAATAAATACAGGGAAAGGTAAAACACAGCACTGTTGAGCTCAGGAGAGCAGTTGTTCCACACTTGTGTTATGGAAGTGAGACCCCAGCAAAGCCGAGTCCTGGAGAAGTCAGTGGAGTACAGATCTTGCGACCCTTGTCAGCCCTGGAGCAACTACATACTGCGATATAAGTGCCCAAAGGTCTTGAAAAATGAGCCACACACTTGCCCATAAATATCTGGAGAAAGGACAGGAAACATTTCTGCTAACCCTGACAGCCTCACACAGACCTTCTCTACTCCTTTCCTCTCTATTCCTTACATTCATTTTTGCCTGCTGTCTTATTCTCTCTCCTGTTTGCATCTAGCCTGAACTCAAAAAAGATAGAATAGACCAATACTTAACTTGACTTTAATAAGTCAGTTCAGTTACTCTATAAACCAGACAATGTTACTGATATCTAGATACCAAGCTTTATGTTGTACAAAATTCCAAACATTCTACAGTTAAGAGGTATAATGGATTAAGACCAAATTCTAAATGGGAGATGTATCATTAAAAAATTGGGTGTAGATGTCTTTCACTTTTTATTTCAATATATTCTTGAACCTAACAAGAGTAATAAGTTAATCAGAAGGAATGCAAAAAAAAATTTGTACATTTTTTAGAATTATGCAGTAAATTATAGTTCAGAAGCAATGGCTTTGTCAGTTCAGTTATTTATAATGGATAAGTAAAATGGCCTTAAAAACCTACTTCAGCCTTATCTGTGCTGAAAAGATAAAAGGCAGGAGAATAACACAAAAGAAAGGTGAGTGGAGGCAAGCTTTTTGATGCCAACCAAGCAGAGCTTCTGCCATCCCCCAGGACGGTTATGTGGATGCCCATCTGGCCCCACCTCCACCCCAAGCTCCTGCAGAGCTTTCAGAAGTCTTGTGCCAAACATTTAATTTTAAATTGGCAGTTCCCACTTTCAGTTCTAATCACCTCCTGGGTTTTATCACACCAGTAACATAGCTCCTAGAAACCAGATAGCTCCCGGTGAGACAAGTTAATGTGAACAGCAAGACAGAACCATCATTCCTTTGAGACAGTTTAGCAGCACAACACACCCCTAAATGAAGGGATCACTCTGTGTATTCATGAGGTACAGACAAGACTCTATGAGGAGTCAAGTGAGGTTTGGTGGAGTTACAGGTGCCTCCGAAAGCCACAGGAGCAACCACGGAGCATGCCAAGTCTTTAGCGGGCACTCTGCATGGCCCCCTTCCAGCATATATATGGTTAATGTCTTTCAGCTCTCCCACATTGCTCACCTATCTAAAGAACGTCTGTTCCTTTTATAGCATGATATTTGAGGAAGCAGACTTCAACAGAAGTGTCGTGATTCTGCTTCTGCTCTTTCCTGAAGAGATTCCATAAACACTTCGTTAGACAGTACAATAATGTAACATTACAAATGGCAGTCACAAAGAAAATAGGAGAGTTGAGATATGCCCTTATGCAAAGTCAACAGGTATTTTGTGGCAGGAATTCAGGATACCTGCCAGAAATGCATGCAATGGTATCTTTCACTTTTACCTTTACATCAGATATTTAGCAAATTAAACATACTGAGGTTAACCCATCTTCTCCTCCACTCCTAGCCTTCAGATGCCTTTTATGTGAAAAGACTCATAAGACTTGGAAAGGGACATGCACCTCATTTCTGCACTTACCCTCTCCACAGATCCATCAGAAGGTATAAATATTTTAGAATTTTCTAGTGTCAGGTATGTGCCACTTTAGCTAACTGCATTTTGAAGTGGTAGATAAAACAGATTTGACACATTACTTACCACCTTTCTGGTTCTGGTAGCACCACATATTTCTGAGAAGGCGGCTGTACTTGTGTGAGGTAAGGAATGGCAGAATAGCCAGCAGCCATTCATATCTATCATGGGGCTGGGGTTGTACCTTTCATCAGAACCGGAGCAAGATATTTTGTCACATAAGACAACCCCCATCAAAGCTTCGTGGATTTGCTGAATGCCCCCAAAGATCAGACAAGCGTGTTGAGAAGACATGATCTGCAGTTGGTAGTTTTTGAGATGACAGCCTCAATTCCTGCCCCCCCCCCTCCCCCAACTCTGGCTTTCAGGCCCTTGCAGCATGCAGAGCAGTATCACCCACTTTGGGTATCCTAGGAGCAGCCCCACCTCTCCCATGAGCAGAGGTGCCTGCTCTAGATCAGGGCTTTACATGGAAAAAGCTCAGCCATGGAAATGGGCTGAAATGATCCCAGCTCCCACATTTGGGGCTCCCAACAATCCCTAGGTTTGGCATCACCTGCCTATTGCTGTGAGCCTCCTCTCAGTTCTTGACAGCTGGCTGAAACCCAGATACACCTAGGGGTACTAGAGGCAGTAATTCAGCAAGGTGTTAAAGCTTATGTTTGTCCTGCTCATGTTTTGGTTTGCATCTCACTAATCTATGCCTAAGTGTGCACTTGAATGTGGACAGATATAAGAACATGCTTACTCCTCAAAGTCTGTTTTTACTTGCTGACTTGTCATGAATCCATCCATTTTCCTCTTGTTCACTTACAAAA
The DNA here is from genome assembly GCA_013399095.1 of Psophia crepitans. Taxonomy (NCBI): domain Eukaryota; kingdom Metazoa; phylum Chordata; class Aves; order Gruiformes; family Psophiidae; genus Psophia; species Psophia crepitans. The sequence goes on from VWZZ01006445.1 coordinate 268,118, forward strand.
TTGTAAGTTCTACCTGGTCCCCCAGGGGTACAGGAAAACTGAAGGTATCCAAAAACAAATTATCTTGTCTAGTTGCACGCCTGAAATCCCAACAGCTAAATCTTTGCACTAGCTTACTCTGGGACAGACAGTAGAAGGCCAAAAGAAGGCAGTTTGATCTACAGAAAATCTTTCAACTTACACATGGGTTGGTTTTGATAAGACAGACACTGATAGGGAACAAATAAGGAAAAACTATGATGTCATTTCAGAGAGTCCCTTTCCTGATCATAAGCTCTTATTACGAATTGTCCTCACAGAGCACTGTGTAATTTACTCAGCCAAATTAAAAAGAGGGAGCACATCATGGAAAATTAGAAAGCAAAGTAATTAGATTAGAAAATGGAACATGTAAGTAATAAATGCCCAGAAACTATTAGAGAGCTAACGCGAGATGAGAAAGGAAGAATTTTTTCTATCTATTTCCAAACAATAAGATTTACAACTGAAGTGATGGAAGAAGCTAGATTACGGCTTGGTTAATAATAAACAAAGAGGTCACTGAAGTGATACTTAAGAGTTGAAATTACAGGTTGTCGTAACAATAAAAGGAACTATAAATTTGCTTTCTCAGTTAAATACACAGAATCACAGACTGGTGGGGGTTGGAAGGGACCTCTAGGGATCATCTAGTCCAACTCCCCTTCTAGAGCAGGTTCACCTACAGCTTGTTGCACAGGATTGCATCCAGGTGGGTTTTGAATATCTCCAGAGCAGGAGACTCCACAGCCTCTCTGGGAAACCTGTTTCAGTGCTCCGTCACCCTCAGCATAAAGTTTTTCCTCATGTTCAGATGGAACTTCCTGTGTTCCCGTTTGTGCCCATTGCCCCCTGTCCTGTCACTGGGCACCACTGAGAAAAGTCTGGCCCCTTCCTCTAGACACCCACCCTTTAGATATTCATAAGTGTTGGTGAGATCCCCTCTCAGTCTTCTCTCCTCCAGGCTAAACAGACCCAGCTCTCTCTGCCTTTCCTCATACCAGAGATGCTCCAGCCCCCTCATCATCTTGGCAGCCCTCTGCTGGACTCTCTCCACTAGTTCCCTGCCTGTCTTCAACTGGGGAGCCCAGAACTGGACACAATATTCCAGATGTGGCCTCACCAGGGCAGAGTGGGGGGGGAGGATAACCTCGCTCGACCCGCTGGCCACACTTTTCTTGATGCACCCCAGGATACCATTGGCCTTCCTGGCCACAAGGGCACACTGATGGCTCATGGAGAGCCCAGGACTCTGGCTGGCTCATGGACTCCCAGGTCCTTCTGCACAGTGCTGCTTCCCAGCAGGTCAATCCCTAACCTGTATTGGTGTCTGGGTTTATTCCTCCCGAGGTGCAGGACCCCACACTTGCACTTGTTGAACATCATTTGATTTCCCTCCACCCAACTCTCTAGCCTGTCCAGGTCTATGCTGAATGGCAGTGCAGCCTTCTGGTGTATCAGACACTCCTCCCAGTTTTGTATGGTCAGCAAACTCACTGAGGGAACACTGTGTTCCTTCATCCAGGTCACTGATGCATATGTTGAATAAGACTGGACCCAGGACTGACCCCTGGGGCACACGGCTAGCTACAGGCCTCCAACTAGACTCTGTACCACTCTATACACCACTGTATTAAAATGGGTCTAGTTAGAAAAACTGCCTAGTAACATAAAAAGAAGGAAGCTAAGCAAAAGAAAGGAAAATATTAAAAGGAGAAGAACACTTTGGAGAATTGCATGTCCCAATATGGAAAAATATTAGAGCATGACAGCAAACCCAGGTGCAGCAGGTATGATGACTCCAGTGGGAATTCTCTCTTAACAGCTTGCAGAAAGGAGGACTGGGTGCTTCACTGGAGAATGCTTTCTTTATTCACCTTCAGGTGAAACAGATTCAAGAATCTCAGCCCAGGCTCCAGAGGACAGGAGGTCTCTTTACAAAACATCACCAAACAAGAAATTAGATGCAGTGAAGTGCAGGCTGGTCCGGGACTGAGCTGAATACCCTTCTCTCTCCCTGCTAATGATGACTGCCCACCTGGGGTCAGCCAAAACTGGGGATGCTGCAGTGTGGGGAGCCTTGCACCGTAGGCACACATTTCTCCTCAGCCTGTAGGTGAGAAAGAGGAGACTTCCCACATCTGCCAGGCTCTTCATCTTCACAGCTACAAAAAAATAAAAGGATGGACCAGGAGTGGTCACAGTAGCTCCTGAGGAGCTGAATGGAGACACTGTGAAGAAAGTGACCGAATAGGTGAAACGGAAGAGGAGAACGTTCCTGTAACCTGTCAGTAGCTTTACATGAAGTGAGTTAATTATCAACATCTTATTTCTAAAGCAAAAAATTCTCGTGTCCATTTGAAAAAAAGGCCACTGTATTTTTGGAAGAACAAAACAGGTCCAGAAGCAATGTGTTTGTTTTCGAGTTACGCAAAACATTTCGTTTGGCATCATACATCATTTTCCACAAAAATATTTCTCTTCAGCAGTGGAATTAAAAAAGCAAAACAAAAAGAACCTAATTATTCACACAACTTTAACAGAAAGAAAGGATTGCAAATGTGTCAGCAGCAGAAGATGAGAGCCCGGAATGCAAAGCAATAAGGAGGGGCGGGGATGTGGAATTAATGTGAAGAAGAGCTAACTGCCATAATTCACACCATCTCATTAGAAAGCCATATTCCTTTTCCAGTACGTTGTTTATTCTGCTTTGTACTTGTCAGCTTAGAGCCTGTGACGTCTGGTGGTCTCCCCTGCATGTATAGCACATAATGACTAAATGATTTACTAGAGACATTAAAGCCTTCAATATTCTTATTTACACTACATTATTCAAGAGATTACGCTCAGAAAGAAATAATAATTATAGAGCCTAGATGATGGAACAAGAGATTTGAAAACAGGTCTGCAACACGTAGAAGCACACGTTGGCTTTTCACGGACAGGACAAATGAGAAATGTTTTATATAATTTACATTCCTGTTACTTTAAAAACTGCTCTCACAGCTTGACAAGACCAGCCTTTAAAAGCTTCTCACTGTGTAATGGTGAGAGAAATATTGGTTTGACATCTCTGTTAAAGCAGACAAATAATTCTGTAATGAATTTGAGTCCAATTCTTACACAAGTGAACAAGCACGAATGAGTGCTATTTTCCTAGTAAGGTGTGATTAGAAGAGCAGAAAGAGGGACATTTACATAATAACCATTCCCTAGAAATATATAAACAGGGAAAATGAACTACGTAAAGGGGAGGGAAATAACACCTTTCATTGTTACAGGGTTGCATCTAACCTCTCAAGAAACACCATGGAAGCACACACGTAAGCTTCACCTTCCAGGAAAACCTCATTTTTGCTTGCAGTTGTTAGAGTAGTAGTAACTCCACAGCCCAAAGCTGTCTTGGACAGCTACATTTATTGACTGCACTGAGATTACTTGCATGAGTAAGTTTCTGGAAAAATCATCCCTGTCAAGCAACTCCTAAAATATCACTACTTTCAAACATTGCAGAGAGGATGCTTGTATTGACCCCATTAAAAGGCTGTTGTGTCTGACAGCTACCATTGAAAGTGATGGTCAGAAAGGTCAGTAGTTATGTGCTGTCAGAAATGCTCACAGAAACGCCCAACTTGATCTAATACGTCTAATACCCCAGAGGATTTTGTTTGTGTACCTTCCCCATGCACAAAGATAGATGTGCTCAGGGCACACACTTCCAAGAACTGAAGCATCTAGAAAACTAGACTAGCAAACACTATAATGAGCAACAGATGCAGAAGCGTAACAGGAAATTAAGATGTTCTTTGGGAACATGGGAATAAATAGGGCTTTACGCAATAAATAATCATAATACAACAGCTCATTTATACACAACAGCCTTCAATTATAAAACATTTAAGTAAGAGACAAAGAGCTCAGAGAAAAGCAAAAATCAACATGGCCTGACAAAGAGGGGATACACCAGAGGAACAAGGAGCTCATGCCTTCTCTTGCTGCAGCCCAGCCAGTCTGAAAGCAAAGCTGCGGTAATTGTCCATCACAAAGGCTGGGGGTGGACTCACAAAGGCTAGCTTTGGTGTAATGAGCATAATCACCCATAGTCAGTGAAAAGGAGAAGGTTCCTCCAGAGGGCAAATGGGAGCGGGAGGAGAAACTTACTGTTGCTCTTCAAAGCGTCCTTTATATGAGCTCCGCTCTCTCCCCCCACACTGATTTTAGATGGAGACCAGAAAGACTTGCCTGTCCTTCATAATTCACCAAAGAGTTCATAATCGCTTGAGATTTTTATTTAATCTCAGGCTAAATTTTGCTGCAACTTTTAAGTGAATCACAGAAAAGGTTCCTCAATAACACACTCTGAACATGGAGGCAAGCAAAGATCAAAACACGTTCAGTAACTTTTTCTATCAGAAACCCTTTTCAGCACAAAACTCTGCGATCATAAGGTGGAGTCTACCAAGTTTCCTCAGGCAAGACCTAGGGTCCACTGACACATACTGTATTTCACAGAGTGCATCCCACATCAATGTTTCCATTTTCCTTTTCCTGCACCTCAGAATCATTCAGCTCCAGCTTTCACCTAACCTGGATTCCACTCCTGTAACTCAGACAGCAGCCAGAAATCCCCAGACTTCCCCTAGATCTTCTCCTGCCCACCTAAATATAAATACAAATAACTGGGTCTCCTTAAGACCAGGTGGTATCCAAGGGGAGACGAGGAAAAAGCAACTCGGAAAGAGAAAGAATGCAAGTGGGAATTGCTTAGAAAAATAACTAATGTCTCATCCCTATCTCAGGAAAGCACTACATTTTTCTACTTGCTGTGGATCAACACTCAGCTCCCTCTGGCTGTGTTCATGCTGCTGCAGATCTATCTGAACTACCTTTACATTTAGGTACTGGTTACAGCCCAGCTGCCACAAAACACTTCTCTGAAAACGTGCTATAAACTCACTCGAAAGGTAGGAGAAAGTAGCCCGCTCCGAGTGCTGCGTAGGCATGGCTAGATCCAAGACACTAAGAGTGTGGTGGTGGTGATACTACTGAAGATCATTATCAGTGACTATTAAATGCAATGCATCCTTTCAAAGTTGGTGGATGACATGAAATTTGGGGGAGCAGGAGATACAGCAGGAGCTTAGAACACATGGCTTGCAGATGTCCCTTTCAATTTAAAGTTTTCCATTATCCTAGGACACATAGATCAACACAGAGTAAAAAGCTTCCACTTCTGGTTGTAGTAGCCACCATCAGCATAGCTGTTTTTTCCTGGCAAACTGAAAGTTGGCTGGACAGGCTAGGTCTACCCTCTGACTCTTATTTGCTACATTGCAATCCCATTTCACGTAAGTACACTAATTGCATGATCTGGGCATGTGGGAAACACTAGTTCTGTGCCTAATGACACTGAGATAATTGGCTGGCATATGGCACCATAAAGGCTGATCCCAGCAGCATCAAAGTGCTATTTGTTACCTCCCAGAACTGGGTGTTGGCAAAGAGAAGCAGCGATTGCTTTCAGAATACCATTTGTCTAAATAGGAAGCCTTAGGACTCTTCTGGGCATGAAATGTCCACAGCTGCACAACATTTACTCAATAGCAACGCTTTAATCTTTCGCAGCCTCTGTTAGAGTGAACTATTTGGTACAGATAGTTAAAAAGAGGTGAGCAACAGCAACATAGCCTGTAAAGGTGGAGGAACAGATCTGTGGTGAAAACACTGTTTTACTGGGAGAAACGAAGCTTCAAGAAATGTAGTAAATGTAACTCAGTGAAAGCACTGTCGATCTGTTGGAGTTATATGCTGCAGTGAAACCTCCCAGAGCATATTTGTTGCTCAGAAAATAATAAGAAATAAATTTCAGAGAAACATTTTCTGTAGTGAAATATGCTAAGAGGCAAGTGTAAAATAATCTAGTCTGAATACAGCACAGAAGAATGTGACACAGTGTTGACAAAGTATTATATAAACAACCCACCTAAAGTAAATGCATGTTAATTTGTGGGATATACTGTACTGTATCATTTACAAACAATTTAGCCAAAAAAATCTGTTCCTTTTGCTACACCACATTCCAGGAGTTAAAAGAAAAAGAACAGAGGGAAAACCATGGATTCAATCCTGCTACAACAGAAATATGCCATTTGAATGTGTAATGCAGGATATATGCTAAGTATATTCAGAGGCTCTTCAACATCCTACTTTTTCCCAAAACAATATAGACAGACAAGGAAGTTTAGAACAGCAGTATATATTGCTTTGTATGATGATTCAGAATGCACGACTAAACCCATCTTCAAAACTATTATCTTTTTTTTCTCGGGGAGCATTATTTTTACAACTCCAGAAAGCCCTATCTATTAAGACCTCTGCTTATCAGTATTGTTAATTCATTGCATGAATAATGAATATGCATTCTTGCCTGAAAGCAAAACTGAGAAAGATAGAGGATTAAATTATGAAACGAAAACTGTGTAGCTAGGGTGACGTGAGCCTTTCACTACTCTGATCCTAAGCAGTCCCTTTCACTCCTCTCCTTGGGAGCCTAGGGCAGGATGCCCAATGGAAAGCACCTAGGACATTTGCCGTGCTACTGCTGGTTATAAGCCCTGTTGTAGTTATTTCCACAGCTGCAACAACTTCTGTTATCCATGGTTAAGCCACATGAATGACAGCCAACTACCTCAAGTGCTTTGTGCAGTACTAGAGACCAGTGGGTGAAGATGCACAGAGACAACAACCTTTTCAGTAAACTGTAGGCAAAAAAGACCCTCAGGACAGAGCGAGTTTTCATCTCCCTCCTGGTCAACAGGGCTACTCTTGAATAAACATGATTGATGCTCAGCTAGGTTTCCAAGCTGCACACGTTTACGTCCATCTGTCAGAAGGACATGCTGCCATCAGGCATGACGGGAGGATTCTGGGCACAAAAGTCTGACGCCAAGGAGGGAACGGCAGGCTGTGGTCCTAACCTTCCCAGTGACGTCTGCTCTGCACGACGCTCCTGCTCTGCGCCAGCTCTGCAGTGCCATATGTCTATTTATACTTTACACCGTGCACCTATTGGCACGTGCACAGCCGATATGTGGGGTGCTGGCATGGAAGTCAGAGAGGCCTGGGGTCTCCTGATGAGCTTTCTGATCTTCAGGATGTCACTTTATTTTCTCCACACTGCCAGATATTTTCCTAAAGCCCACAAGAACCAAAACCAGCACATCTGCCTTCTTCCAGATCTTTCCCATGCTTTCTTTAAAGCTCTGTATAAGTTGAAAAGTATTTTCTAGGATTTGCTGAGATATTCTGGAATTCAGCCCTTTTTTATGTATGGGCCCTCCCTCACCTGCTGGGGGAAGGAGGAGCTGTAGCTCTCTCTGAGGACATCTACCCATCCCCAACTAACTTTTCCTTGCTCTTATCTGATAAAAGGACTCCCTCTGATCAGTACAGGGCTTTTTGCAGCTGCATTCAGGAACAGAACTTTGATAATCACAAATTAAATGAGCATTTCAAGTCATGTCTTCAGAAGAGATGGGTTTTATACAAGAAAAACCTGTTCACTCCTGCAGTATGTAGGACCAGACAAGTGACATTCACTGCACGTTGACAATTTCTGACCAGAGGGATCCTCATCTCCCTCCCAACAACAAGCTGAAAGCGTCATTGCTTCACTGTGACAAAGAATCCCTTGAGAGAGAGAACCATTCTATCCAGGAACCACACATCCACAGACAGCAGTGCTCCTCATCCCCGACTCAGATAAATTGAGCCTGCATTAGTTCTGTGCATACATATTTATGTTTTGTTAGTGGAAAGATAGAAGGGATAGAAAAAGAACAGCTTCATATGAGAAAAAGCTGCCTGCCTGCTTTGCCCATGATGCGGTCATTTGTTTCACCAGATATTACCTGTTCCCCAAAGGAAAATATGTCATGAATATAGGAAATTTTCAGACCAAATGTTTGATGTGCTTGGATAGAAACCAAGGACAGAACCAAACTGTATGTGTCCATTAAAAACGCACACATCACGCTATAAAGGATGGTGAAAAATAATCATGAACCTGTCATCTCACCAACATACCATCACCGTGCCTTCAGAACATACCCAGCAGCACAGGCTTTGTCTCTGTTTGACACTCATAACTGAAAACATCTCCCAACAGGAGCAGCAGGACAGAGGATCCATGAGAAACTTGGATCTGCCTCTTGTCGCAGATAACTAGTGACAGGACAAGGGGAAATGGCTGCAAGTTGCGCCAGGAGAGGTTTAGGTTGGAGATGAGGAGAAATTTCTTCTCGGAAAGGGGGGTTGGGCTTTGGAAGGGGTTGCCCAGGGAGGTGGTTGAGTCACCGTCCCTGCGGGTGTTTAAGGAAAGGTTAGATGTGGTACTTAGGGACATGGTTTAGTGGGTAATAGGTGGTGGGGGGGACGGTTGGACTGGATGATGCTTGAGGTCTCTTCCAACCTTAATGATTCTATGATTCTATGATTGCTTTCTGCTGAACATCTTTAAGGAAAGAGGAACTGATTTTTTTCTTCTTCCTTATCTGGTAGATATTGTGTTAGGGCTCTCATGATATTTTTTGATCACATAATTCCAATGATTACATGTTTTGAGGGGGAAATTAAAAGGCAGTTCTTCTGTCAGCAAGCATGCTTGACTTTCACCGTAACTGAAAAGGTATAGTGGTATGACTTTGATAAATATTTGTTATATCTGATGATTATTGCACTAGCATCATTTTTATATCCATAAAATAAATCATAAACATGTCCCCATGACTCAACATTTTCCATCTGAAATGGATAACTAGAATAAAAGTGTAACAGTAAAACAAGAAAGTGGTACGAGGTAGAAAAAAAGCCAAGCAGCTACATGAACAGCTATGAATTTAAAAGTTTACCACCATAGCCTGTGTAAATCAGATAAACTGTAATTATTCAACTAGATTAACGGTATTTTTTTTCAGTTTACTTGGTTAAAACTAGCAGCCATGAGCCACATTGATATTCACTGGGTAAAAAAAGGCAGTGCTCAGGCCTGGGTCTTGGCTGGGTTCATGAATTAGAGATGTGACCAGGAGGGTTCATCCCATGTCTTTCCAGAACATACAGTTCAGCCACTAAATGTAAACTCCTCTCGTAGAGATGACTCCTTCCAAAACTTCAGGTCTCCGGGTGGTATGCAGCTATTCCTAATAGCAGCCAATTCCCTTTTCCTAGCAATCAGTGACTGAGTATACAGCGGCAGTTTTATCTGCAGTGTTTTGCACTCTCAAAACCAAAACTCTGAAATCTGTTTCCATCAAAAAGCTGGAATAGCCATAAGACAGTGCCTAATGCACAATTAGTACAATGTAAAATGTCTGAGACTAAATTCTCAGCCAGTGTAAAATAGCTAAACTCCGCTGGAGTTTACTGAGATATCTTGTCCATTTATAGAAGCAAAGGATCTGGAACATCACACCAATTTCTTCTTGCTTGACTGAAGCTACTCACTTTCAGCTCTGTCAACTACCTTCAAATATTTTGATTAAGGTTTTTCTAAGTGCGGAGGAACGGATGGGTGAGTAAATTATGGATTGTCATTTGGTTTCTGCCAACTTAAATCTGGTTCAGTTCACATGGAGGAGGCTGTTTTGATGGTTTCCTAACAGCCCTTCATAAGTCTTAGAAAATAACCATTCATTTTTTCACTTCTGATTCTTCTCCGTCAAGACAGAGCCTGCACTGGAGGGTGAGAAGCTGTATGCTGTATATCAGGACTAAACACCTAAAAGTAGGACTGCATGGGAATGCCAAGTGGCATTCCACTTCTCTCTTGGTGTTGCCCAGGCAAACCACATCCATCAAATGAACCTAAGAAAAATGATGGCATATTTACTTCATAGCCAATCTGAAACCAAGATGCAGTTGATGTGCAAATGTGCCATGGTTACCGATATTTACATACACAATTCTGCATACTGTTGTTCTGTGAAGGAACTGTGCAGTATTCCTTGAGGACCTAGCATAAAGAGAACCCAGCTGTACCTCCATGCTCACCTGCCACAGTCCTGCCAGCACTTACGCAGGTAACTATTAAACACAGAGCAGTTTCTCCAATTTAAATGATGCCACTAGCACTGTGCATAACTAACAGTATTAAGCTCCTCTGTATTTAGGGTCTGCTGAGTGGTCCTAGCAGGGAAAATTCTTGAGCTTTCTTCTTCTACTAGGGAAGGAGCTAATAGGAGACACATTTCAGAACACATCATTAAAAAAAAGGAAAAGCCTACACACCAGCTTGCAAGTGAGTGCAAATTTCCTCCACTGATTAAAGCAGGTCTACCACGTCAGCACCGCTGAGTCAGAGCATCAGATTAATTCTAGAAATGCTCTGTGTAGCAGCCAGCAGCAACGAGGAAGGTCACAGCCAAGGTTACTGTGTCACTCCTTCAGGACAGGGCTCTTGAATAAACCATGAGAATTGTTTGTAGCTGTTCTTAAGATATACTTTCCTTTCTGTTCACCTGCAAGCCTGCTGGCCAGACTGTGGGGAAGGGAAGGCATTAATAGAGGTGGAAATTTGAATTTGTCAGCCAGCTGTATCAAAACCAAAACCAAGGTGTATTTTTTATACCTGGACTCTTTGCTCCTGCAGTCCTGCAGTGAAACAACCAGCAACCAAGCTCACACTGCATCCTTCTAGGATTGTTCTGTACACCGAGTCAAAGGTGATGAAAGTTAGAAACTCACTTTATCCTTTTTCCAGAGAGGACATAGCTCTTCGTGTAGGTGCAGAGAAGGCCAGTAGCACCAGCCAGCTTGAGAGACAGAGGAGGAGGAAAGGGGCACCAATGATGAAAGCTGCCCCTCTAGCACCTCTCCAGGCAGCTCAGAGACCCTCCCACAGGAACATGAAACACAAGGCAGCAGACAGCCTCCCCCTTGCTCTCTCTGACACACAGACTTCTCAAAACCTGTAGCCAGAGATCTCCATGCTAACCATGCCTAAAGCCCTTTCCATCCAAAATCATACTCAGATGGCCAGGATCCAAATGAGACCAGCTGTCTGGAAGCCTTTCCACCCTTCAAAAAATCATGAGTGTGATTCATAACACCAGCCACTGCTTATTATCATTAAAATTTTCATTTCTTTTTTTAAACTTTTGCTTTAGATGTTAAGCTTTTTAGATTTGCATTTTGTTTCTTCCCCTCCCCCCCCNGGGATTTCTCTCATAATCACATCACTGAGGTTGCCGGGGCTTTGGAACATACCCAATTATTTTGAAAGACACATGAGTTTATAATCAGTGATGATATCAAACATACATATTAAAAAATCTATGAACATTTACCTCACAAAGAGTTACGCACATGTACTTCAGGAATGATTTCACATAAACAGGGATTCTAAACAAGTCGTAAACTGCTTATCTGCTCTTATTAATAAGGAGGGCTCTGAGCTGCAGTGAACAAACTATTCATCACACATACTCACCACAAATCTTACAGGAGATACTTCTCCAGCATCGGAAAGGAGACAGTATACATGTAAACCTAACCAAACACTATCCGTAAATGGAAATTAAAATAGATGACTGAAAAGTTACAGAAATGTTCCTGTCTCCAAAAACGTGCTTTTCTTATAGTGCAGGGGACGCAAAGAAGTGAAGTGAATGATGATGGTACTATTGACCTGTTTCAGTACCTTTTTGCTGGTCTTGGTTTTGCTAATGTGTTCCACAAGCCATGCCCCAGAAGTCAAGAGCAGGGTGTAGAGATATAACGCGGACCATGTGGGTCTAATCAAGCAGGAGGAACTCAGACTAGAAGAGTCATGAGTTCTCACATACTGACAGAATGATGCAGACCATGGCTGCTATGAAATACCTTCTGGCCCACGCCAGAGTGCCCTTTGTATGGAAGCCCAGGCACAAGGGGAAGGATGGCATGCAACTCATCTTTACGTGAAACAGGGCTTGGCTGCAGTTCACATCTGGAGCTGGGAGGTTTCATAGGTTTTTGACTTGATTTTTCCCAATAGAAAATAGAAATTCAGAAGTTCAAAGATGGTACATCTGGACATGTTACGATTGAGGACCATAAGAAATCCCGATAGAAGCTATATCATGACTTTAGCTAGATCAGCAGTATATACAGTTTTAATATTAAAAGCAGAAATCTGTTTCAGTGAACAGATAAGGTACTTTGGTCTTAAACACAGTACTACAGAACTAACTGGAACAATAATATTACTGGGTTTATTCCTTCTTGTTACACAGCAAGCAATAATGAATATTTTATCAGTAAGAATGCAGGTGGATAGGAAAGATTGTGAGGTTTCATTCTGTTTTTGTTTTAAGTAAGGCATTTTCATTTTATTGAGGGTAGAAAAAAATTATTTCCTGGTTTTCTGTGAGTGGAACCTTTGTTAATTTTACTACTAGCAAGCCCTGTGATTTTCTGTGGGCAAATTTCACAAGCAGCAATGTGAATTCACACAGAGTGGGCAGTATGAGCCTATGAGTTCATAAAAATAAGTTCTGCTCTGTCTTTATGGTGGTTTCTATAAACTCCACAAATTTGGACTGACAGCACGTGCTTAATAGACCAGTTAACTAGTAATCTGGACTTGCACATTCTTAAGTCTATTACTAACTCATGATGTGAATGCAATAAACTCATATGGCTCTCTTGGAGAGCCGTCTCCCCGCCTTCACAATGACACTCCACCATCAGTGTCCCATAGAGAGGATTTTCGGGCTCAGTCAGATGGGGTTTATGGTGTTCTTTAAGGCTCCTAGATGAAATGTGCTGCCATTAATATTTTTCAGCTGTAGGGCCTTAAAACAACTGTTTGCATCAGTATATGCTCTATTGCTCAAATTAATAACAAATTAATAATTAAAGGAAGTTCATTTATGTATACCAATACTTAGGTGACAAATATAGGGGTTCTGTTAACATTGATCTTTAGGGTCTTGTCCCGAACCAGCAACAAATTTGAGGACAGAGCAATGAAACCCAGATGCTGTCACTCTTAGCTCTTCTTTATTCACCTGACCATCCTGCCCCCCCAGAAAACAACATATTTTATTTATCTGTGCAGAAAAGCCTCAAAATAAACTATGTTCATTTTCCAATGCATCTTGCAACTATACCTTCTGTGTACACAAATCCTAAAGAGGGTGGGTAGAGACAAGAATGTACGTTGCAATAATATAAAAAATTAAGAAGCTTATTTAGCATCTTTTAATGCCAGCCTCATTTCAAAATCTCAAAGCTTGGCATTTTCACAAATGAGCTTTAAGGAGTCTGTGAGCTGTCTGTCTGTGAATCTGATACTGGCAAAGATATATAGCAAGGGTAGGATAATATTATTCAAAGCAAAGCCAATTGTTATTAGCCTCTCAATCTTTTCTTTTTTCATGAAACAATTCTGCAGTTAAAGCAAAAAGCAAATGCCAATATACCTTTCCAGAGCAGCCTATTCAATTTTAACTGTAAGTGCCATTCATCACAGAGTTAGTTGCTTCTTTGCTATGCCTGCAGCAAGTTCCAATTCAAGTGCATTAAGCAATTGGCCTTTTGATAATGCAATGAATTGATGGCACTGCAACTTTATTATAGCTGGATCGCTTATCAAATAACACTTGTGGAAGTCTCCATCTTCAAATAGGAAGTAAGAGTAAGGTAGAAGTAGGAGGAAAGGGAATTCACAGTGATAGTGTTGTATTCTACATAAAAAAAAAAAAGAAAAGAAAAAATTTCAAAAGTTTTAAGCTCTGCCTAGGACAAGTATGTTCGACATTTATGGCACAGAGGTGTTTAAAAATGATTTTTTGTTCATGAGGTATAATGCTGTAAAAGGAGAGGGGAGAAAACCTGGAAAGCCGGTTTTGTAGGATGAGACTGCATTGTAAACTCATCAGGAAAGGAACAGTACACACTGGTACATGTTGTCGCAGTTTTGGCACTGTGCATCCCTGATTTTAATTGGGAACCCCAGGCACTGCTAAGTTAAAAACAATAAAAAGCAGCTCTAATAATATTGAAAAATGATCCAAAACTGGAAATCAAATCAAAAGAACATTTTGGCCTAAATCTGTGGGCAGTCGTTCTTTTGTTTTGTCATTTTGAGTTTTTTTGTTTTTTAATTTCCACAGCAAACTGACATTTTTGTGAAAATATATTTAGCCCCAAATCCAGTTTTCTTTTGAAAAATGGCACTGTCAAAATGTGCAAACTTCATAAGATACATAGGACCATGGATACGAGGTCATCAGTAGCTTTGATCTGTCATTATGCTTCTCTATATTGACCGTAAGCAATAGCTTAAACACTTAACATAATGTGGCTAACTGCAGGAGAGAATTGGTACATCCATGGTAAGAACAGATTTTAAATGCAAACTCTACCTTTATTACTCTGTTTCAAACCAAATTCTCCATGGAGACTAAACAATTTAAAAAAAAATTAACCTTTGCCATTTGGGAGATTTATTTTCAGTGTAAATGGTTGCTTCCAAGTTAAGCGCTTGCTTGACTTCTTGACTAGTCAAGCATCTAAAAAGAGAGAAAATCAAATGCAAGACAGCAGCACTAAGAGGTCTTCTATAAACATGAAAAAATAACATGTTGTGCAGATCCGTGTGATACTGATTCACAGTGATTATAATTACCAAAGTAATGCTGGGCATTTTGATAAAAATATCTATTCTAAGCATCACCTTTTATCTCCTAATTGATTCTAAGCATATAAGAACTATTTTGTTGCACGAGGAGACCTAAATTTTCCCTTTAAAACTCGTTATAAACCATAATTTCTTGTTGGTATAAAAGAAGTCCTCACTCACCGAAGTTTGCTTTTCTATTGCACCAGTTGCCACAAAGGAAAATAAGAACTGCCATCCTAATATAGGTCAACGTCCAAATCTACCCAAAATCACTCTTCAAAGCTACTTGATAGCAGATGTCCACAGGTATAAAACTACCCTAATGGATATTTCTGCCATAAACCACTATTCTTTAGCCCATGTTAATCAATTTATCTCCAGTCAAGATGTAAAACTCTGAAGAACAATGGGTGTCTCCAGATTTCACCTCACTGAGCATTAACATGAAACTGCAACATCTGTATACACGGCAGGCTCACTGAGTGGACGGAAAACTACGGACATGCACGTGTTTCTGTTACCCTTTTCCTCAACCACTCTCTCATTTGTCTTGTCCAGCTGTAGCATTGCTGAACAAGCTGGACAGACTTTAGAAAGCCATTTTTAAACAGCCTCTAGCACAACAGAGCACAACCTGAATGCTGAGCATAGAGGCTTCAGTCAACCCTAAAAAGAGTCACACATGTTTTATAAAACCCACTCAAGAGAAAAAAAACTTATTTATTTCCTTTTCCATTTCTTTTCCCAACATGTTCTTATTTTCTACCCATAAAGTGTATGGAAGTAAAAAAAAAATAAAAAAAAAATTAATCAATCTTGTCTAGTACATGCATGAAAACTGCTATTTTAAACTTACTTTCTTTTGAAACATTTAGAAGTTAACTTAGTAAAGTTTTCCGCAACGGAGAAGATTTGGGAAAAAGTCAGACTTAGCCTGACAAGTTCTCAAGAGTAGAAAAGTGAAAATTGCACATACAGCTCGGTGCCCCACGTGGCTCCTAGTAGGTCACTCCCAACAACCAAACATCGAGTTTAATTAGCAACAACCAATCTCAGATTTTCAGAAGGAGACGAGCACAGTGGAAAGGAATTGGTTCAGAGGTGACAGACGAGCTTCTCAGAGAGTTACGAGCTGAAAATCCCAGCCCTGTACTCAGTTCGCTTAGTCGTGCACAGCCTTTCCCTAGAAAGCTATATTTAGATGGGCTCCCTACAACATGTGGGCAATCATGGAAAAAGCAAGCAATGTTTGGAGATAAAGAATCCATGTCTCTCAAAGAAGGCTGAAATATTTTCCCAGCCCATTCCTTCAGCTGCCCATCTGCTATCGCACGCTGTATGTCAAACTTGACCTCAGAACCGTCGGCACAAAAGGACGTGACAGACTCAAGTGGGTGACTCAAATAAGGAGTGACATTTGCAACGTTACCAGCGCGAGCTGGAGAGATTAATCAGTGGCTCTGACCCCTGCTACTCTACCCAGTAACTATTTCTGTGCCAAAAAGAAGTGGTCTACCCCTCTATTACCTTATTACTCCAGATTATGGGTCATGTTTTTGCAGCTGTGACAGATGGCAGAAGAGGTAGTGTAGAGGTAAGTACAGCAGGCTTGTTTGTCTAAAGGTCTCTTAATTTTCTGTCAAATTTTGATCCAATAAAATATACTACCCCTCCCTCCAGAATCTGCCTGTTACTCTGTGGGCCATTAATATTGCAATTACGTATGGAATTCTGTCTAGACCAGTACAATCAAGTATCACTTCGAGACTTGACTTCTAGTTTAGCAATCACCTCTCTCCAGCACATTGGGACTATTTGTCAGGCAAGTGTTTCATTTGATACACCCCAAAGCAGAAAATTAATAGACCATCTGCATACCCATCATCCATTCACTGTGCAAAACTCCTCTTCATAAGCCTCCTTTCAAAGCCAATGCAATCTGATTACAAGCATCTAATGACAGTTTATCCCCAAAATAGGTTAAACAACAATTCCCCTTCTCTTTCCCGAGTCTGTGCCATGACATAATTTGGATTGGAGGCAATGAGCCTGTTGCAAAATTACACATCAAAACCCTAAATGGAAGTCAATGCATGTTTTAGTAAAAGGCAAGGGCCAGGTTCTGCCATTCTGCTGTGGACGCATAATGCCCCACGCTGCATGAAGCCTCCTTTATAGTGGTAGGACTACACAAATATTAAGGTGCCGGGGAGCCTGAGTGAGAGGAACTCAGTCTGACTCAAAGCCAAAGAGTATTAGAAACATTAACAAGTGATTACCGTGGTCATTTTCTAGAAAGAGTGACTAGCTTTGAAATTTCAGAGCATTTTGCAATACAATCTCATCAACCCCAAATTAAGTAATTCATCAGAACTGTCTGGAAATCTACTACCCATAAGAAAAATGAGTTAAACATTCAAACACATGCACTTTTCATTTTCTTCTTGCCTAAAACCCTCTTCTTCCCTTGGTCTTGGTTTGCTCTCTTTTCATTTCATCCTTCTGCCATCCAGTATTAGCTAATAAGACAGATAAGACATTCAACTCTTTGAGACCAATACTTTCCTTTCAAAAAGTTTTAATGAAAAAAGTTTGCAGGCATTACAATTAAATCAAAATAGTGTAGGATCACTTCTGATTTTCAACAAGCTGCCAGCCTTTTTTCTCATCACTTTTTCTCCCTTTCTCCAATTAACAAAATAAGAGTGTTTTTTAGATCAGTCTGCAGAAATACATTTCACTTTGGAATTCATGCACACGTTCTTTAAAAATCACTCAGCTGAACCAAATTCATATCTAAATGACAACGAACTATTACACAGTTATTGAAGAGGAGTTCATTTGCTCTAATCATTCTGTATATTGAAAAGGGAAAAAATACAAAAATGTCTTTTACTCTAACAGAGAGATTTAAAAAACAAAAAAAGGAAAGAAAAAATATACTCTGAAAAAAAATTATGCAGAATATTAATGGAGTCTCCATCATCATCTTAAAAGGTTTTAACAATCCCTAGGGTTGAATTCTCATGCAGCAGTTCTGGATACCTTAATGTAAATTTAACATTGGTACAATATAATCTGGCTGTTCCTCATTCTCTTCTCCACTAAATTTGCTTTCTCATAGCACTTTCAGACACAGATTTATGAAGAACATTCAACTGCTGAACTGCTTAGCTGTGTGCCTCACTCAGCACATCTTGCCCTTCAGATAGGAGCGTACCTACAAAGCGGCAAAAACTGCTCATAAAGCAAAGTGCAGAGCCCATGAATAGGATGACGGGCAGACTTTATGGTCTTCTGAAAAGACTCCTTATATATAAATTAGCTGCAAACATTCTAATTCTTTGTTGAAGCAACAAGGACCACTGTGAAACCTAATGAACTTTCAGCCTTACAAATATACGGTTTGATAGGACACAGTTATAGTTATCAAATTGAAAGAATTGCCTCCCAATTACTTTCCTCCCCTCTGGTCGTTATACTGCAGGAAAGAGCTAACGTCTGCTCTCTCTCAGTGGCTGTTTCTAGAACACTAAAATATCCACTATGATTTATCTCATCTTTAAATAAAATTGTCTCTATGTTTCTAATCTTTCCTCACGCAGAAGCCTCATCATTTTTGCCACCAGGCTGTGGAATCCTCTTCTGTCTGTTCTGCTTTTTATATCACAGAGTTAGCATGAAATGCAATATTCACAGGGCAGGAGGCCCATCATTTCCTAGAAGTACTCTTCAATCTTCTGAATATTATGTCCCATCATCTGTTTTCTTTCTGACTACGTTGGCACACTAAGCAAAGATGGTCCTTGAGGAATTCTATCCAGAGTCAGTGTCCCCACACAAGAGGGGACGAAATGCAAGGCACCAATTAAGAGACCTTTGACCTATGAACTACTTGCAAAATATACAGAATCACAGAATGGTTTGTCTTGGAAGGGACCTCAAACACCACCTAGTTCCAACCCCCCTGCCATGGGCAGGGACAGCCTCCACTAGACCAGGTTGCCCAAAGCCCCATCCAACCTGGCCTTGAACACTTTCCAGGGATGGGACCTCCACAGCTTCTCTGGGCAACCTGTGCCAGTGCCTCACCACCCTCACAGGGAAGAATCTCTTCCTAATATCCAACCTAAATCTGCCCTCTTTNAAGGTTCTGCATCCTTCTGATCAATTTTGTGGCCCTCCTCTGGACTTGCTCCAGCAGCTCCATGTCTTTTCTGTACTGGGGACCCCAGAGCTGGACGCAGTCCTGCAGGTGGGGTCTCACAAGAGCAGAGTAGAGGGGCAGAATCCCCTCCCTCAACCTGCTGGCCACACTGTTTTTGATGCAGCCCAGGACATGGTTGGCTTTCTGGGCTGCCAGCGCACACTGCCGGCGCATGTTGAGCTTTTCATCAACCAGCACCCCTAAGTCCTCCTCAGGGCTACACTCTTGCAGGATATATACACAGCTCCAATGCCAATTCAAAAAAGCTATTTCACCTTATTTATTTGTATCAGTATGTGACAGAAGCCTGGCCAGGCACCACCACAACGTATCCTTGATACTAGGTGTCTGGGAAAGCCTAGAGCCATCATTAAAAAAAATTTACTAGCTAGTGGCTTGAAAAAGCCCTTGCAAAACCAACTCCATTATTTCTGCCAGTATAAGTGAGTATCCAGGTGGTTTTGATCCTTATTGTCTTCATTGTATGCGAGTTATTGCCACTGCACTCTAGAAAAAATTACACTGCACACATCCGAAGGATATTTATAGTCTGTATCTCAGACCGATACATGCATGGTGCAACCAGAACTAGAAAACCTCAGTAGCTTTTCATGGACTGAGTTGTTTGGAAAACAAGACTACTGACTCATGAATGAAAAACAAAAAAGAAAAGAAAGAATTCAGAAGTTTACTTCTAATGCCAACAAGGAATGAAATCGAGCTCTCTTGCACATTTCCTGAAAGCTAAACAGCAACCTAGTGCAGATGCTTGGACTTGACCTTCTTCTATGTCAGCAGAGTAACTCAACCACGCAGTCAGTATCCTCCAGCCTACCTTTCCTCATAGTCACTTCACAGGGCTTCATTCACTTCACCAGATTTATTATTTTTTTTCCTGACAGAAGTTCCATTTTAACCAATATGAATCTGGAAAACAGTTCTGTATCATTTAAGACAAATTTTGAAGTGTGGATCAGCCTAACCAGAGCTGATAAGCTGGAAACAGGTGGTAAAGCGGGAGGAAAATTTTGAAAACGTCATGCGTTGTTTCTGCTGCTGCGAGGTTATTTTGAATGGCAGCGGAGTACCGCAAAACGATAAATATGCATGTACACATACCACAGACTTACTGCAAAGGTATTAATAATGACATTTGCAAGAATTCAGGAGTAGGGAAGTCTATGCTATCCTAGAATGGGATGCATATGAAACTCAAAATTATATAAATCTCCTGTGCTATAAATGTCTAGAAGCAATATAGGGTTGTTAATTCTGAAATGCATGGGCAATCTGCCTCTCCTTGATTTGTTAACTTTTGGAGCAAGTTCTATTAACATGTGATACATCAGATCTACTCCTTCCTGCCAAAGGCACGCACTGAGAAGTGCTGCACACTGCAGTATCTGTTCACTTTTGTAAGATCACAGGAGCAGCGACAGTTAAATAACAATAAAGCAGATTAACTGCAGCAAAAATTATAATGGACCAAAGCTGAAAGTTCTAACTGGTCAAGCTAAAGGCATAAGAGACTTCATTGCTCAACGCTGTGGGAGATTCAAGGTCTCATATATGGAATATGAAAATACGCCACCATGAGCACTACATGCACGCTTCCGTTTGTATCCATCATCTTGAAATACAGCAATCACAAAACTGTATCATCTCCCCACCACTTGCCAGTGGTAACGAAGAATAGCCAGTTATAAATAGCTTTTGATATAAGCACCAAAAATGGGAGGAGGGTGGGTTAGGAGATTCCACTCTTTACACCTATTTAGCTCCTTATTTTTGCATTCAGAATAGTTTCCAGGACAGAAGAGAACAGAGTATTTGCAAATGTGCAGAGAAGCAGCTAACAGACCTGCAGCAATTTCCAGACTATTCCTTCAGTGAAAGTCTTCCGGGAACATCTGGTAACTTGTTGCTGTTGTTGAGGGTTAACTTCTGCAGTCTGCTATACACTTTTTGCCTCTTCCAGCTGCAAGAGTCAGCCTTTATCAGCCACTTTCTGGCTTGGGAGTACCCATAGCTTTCATCTACAATAGATTCCTGATCAAAAACCACCAAGCACCTAATAGCAGCCACTGCTTGCCAGTAGCTGTATGACCAACAGGCAAAGTGCTGCTAACAGTGTCCCAGCAGTTGTTGCAGCAGTACTGCAAAGGATCCCAGAACCTCTGCTGAGGACTGCGCACTAGCAGTGATGTGCCACGTGGTCTCCAACACCAGCTGGGGCAGTGGCCTTGGCACATCAGGTGCCTTGACCCAAACAGCACCACTGAACAAGGGTGCCACTGTTCAGGGCTCCGGCTGCAAGAAGTGACTGGTGCCCCTTCCTGAGGTTGGGAATAGTGGTTTGCTCCCATGTGGGAAGTAGGCGGTTGTGTCATTCAGTTGCCAGGTGAAGGAGTTGTAAGAAGAGGTCAGTATGCACACCATCGGGGAGGATGAACAGAAGATCAATATGGCCTTTGCAGAGACCTTGAAGAGCTAAGAATTCAAGACTTGCATTGCAAGGTGGGAGGGAAATCTAGAGACAGCCCTCAAGGGACTGAAACTCCCAAAATGGAGAAAGACTGAAACCTGGCATTTCTAATAAGACAACTAAAGCTTCTTCTCCATTTCCAATTCTGGAAACAGGGGAGAAAGGTCACCTTACACGAGAGGAGGCATCAAAGCCAGCTAAGCCTCAACCAAGTGTCTGCATAAAGAAGAAAATGAGAGTGATAGCTGTTGGAGACTCCTTCCTGCAAGGGAGAGAGGAATTCTTCTGTTGGTTTGATCTGTTGTCTCAGGTATGCTGCTTATCTGGGATGTGGTAAAGAAACTGTTGATTCTTTGCCAGCCATTAGACTATTAACCCCGACTGCTCATCCATGTGAGCATCGTAAACAATCAGGAGGAACTACAGCTCCACATGCAGTCACAGAACTGTGGCATGGTTGGAGTAACAGATGTGGCAGGATGGCTTGCAGCACTGGCATGCTGTGATGGACAGGTACACGCACTCTTCAGGAAAGGTAGACCGGGAAAACAAAGATCAGAGTTGACCTTCTCTCTGAAGGAGCAGCTCAAATGGCGACATGGCCAGACTCAGACCATCCAGGATATTTCTGGGTGGTGTCACAGATAACTTCTTGACTTGAGTACTAGAGGGCCAACCAGGGGTGAAGAACTTTTTCTCCCTGAGGACAGTCAAGCAGCAGAGCAGATGGTTTGTGCAGGATCTATTCCTGGAGATTTTCCAGACCCATCTGGATACATCTCCAAGCAACCTGGTCTGAGCTCATTGCTGAGCCTGTCTTGAGCAGGAGGACCAGAGTAAGGACCTCCTGAGGTCCCTTCCAACCTGAGGGACTCAGACTCTGGAGGAAAAAAAATAATAATCTTCTAATTCAGTGGCAATCACAGATCTGTCTGCAAGGAAAAGGTGGCAGTCAGAGGTAGATAAATTTATCCATGTGCATGCAATTACATACATTTTTTCCTTTTTAGTAAAAATTACTTGCATTTACATGAGACAGAAGTGTTAAAGGGGTTTATATTTAAGACAAATAAGCACAAAAGTAAACTCTAGATAATCTACCATTGACTAAACTAGGATAACACTCCTACACTTGAGTTATTCCACTGAAAAAGTTCCCTAATAAATGTACAACATGCCTTATGAGACCAGGTTCATAACCTTGATCTCACAGCCTGTTATTTTTATATTTATCCACACATATATGTGTCTGTACAACTGAGTAGGGCAAAGCAGGGCACCTAACACTGGCCACCTAAACAGGTGTTTACTCTTTTCTCCAAGGTTTTCTCCTTAAGGTCCCTCTACAGCCACTCGCAGAAGAGTCACCTTCCACTAATCTCCCCTTGGCAGACAAATACAATTAGGCAAGATGAATTCCACCTTTAACAAGAGCTGTTAACAAAATCAGCTAAGCACTTAAAGCCAAACACTACAGTGAAAAGAGCTGTCCCTAATCATACTAAACAAGCTGTAACTGAACTCATAGCAAGTGCATGGCCAGCAGTAATTCTTCCAATTCCTCTCATTTATTCCTCAGAGCTTCCAAGTGTGACTTGCTGTTTTAGACCTGTCTTCCTTAGACTTAATTCTCTTCAGGGCTGGGGACTGTTCATACACTTATCTAACCCTAACCCAGGACTTGTGCCACAGTTTAAACTCAAACACTCGTACTAGTTGCATATAACTCCACCCTGAAAACCACTCTACCTTTCAGCAATTATCTCTGTGAGATGATTAACTCAGTACATATACCAAGTTAACTGAAAACAGAGAGGGAATATGACATCTAAAGTATGAGATAGATTGTGCACAGAGAAGTTGAGAATGTGAGAATAACCAGATAGTACTTTTAAGACAAGCAGGCTTTGGTGGTAGTCTCCCAGCTCAGCCCCAACTCCAGCCTTAGCTTCATCCCCCACCTCAGTACTCCAGCCTTCATCTGCACCTCTGTTTCATCGTTCAGATGTAAAATATCATTTTGACTGGAGGTTTATTTTCCAACCAGGATCCAGGATCCATCCAGAATGATGGCCTAAGATGCAATTTTTCTCATTGAGAATCTTGGCATTTGAGTTGTCACATGTGTTATATGGGAGCTCATGTCCTTACAGTTGTCCTGTCCAGTCCTAATTATAACCTGTGGGAGCTGGGGGCTGAGGGGAGGACAGAAAGAGATGGAGAGAGACCTCCAGTCTCCAAAAGCCTAGCCTAAGAGAGCTGGTTGCACATGCTTAATGTGTATTAGGCATCTAGCAATCAGCTCAAAAGCCTCAACGGGAAATGTTCCTCAAAGTGAAATAAGTGGAATTATTTTTTTTTCAGATCCAGGGTTTCACTCTGTCTATTTATTTCCTTCTCCGTAAAGGCATACAAACAGGCTCTTGTCAAAAAACTATGCAAAACGTTTGCCGTCCTGCCTTCGCCTGCCCCGCTACACCCCACACCCACGGATGCACACAGTGACTGACCGTACGTGAATTATCAGACTGTGGAGTCGCTCAAATGTGACGACTGTTTCCCATAACAAGCTCCTGAAATAAAGAAAGTTCGTCAGCTCTCCAGCATTTAGCACAGTACCTTTCCCTAGGGTAAGAAAAGAGTCTGTTTTTATAAAGGCTAGAGCACAGCATATGTTGTACTTTTCAAGATGTAAGATGTAACTCTTAACAAGTTGAAGGCTGACTGTTACATGTCCTTGTGCTTTTGTACGGGGAGGGGCAGGGGGGGAAATGAACAAACAAATTCTTTTGAGTCCCTTGTGAAGTTTCAGTGAGGGTTTGACTGATGACCCTTAACATTTTAAAAATCCTTCTTTAAGATATGAAGGAACTCTACTATTTTTTTTCCATAAATAATAACCTTTCAAAGGTTTTATTCATCCCTGGAATGGATTCAGTATTTTAGGTAAACATTGTTTCATAACCTGAGGAGTACCAAACAACAAAATATTTCCTTTCTAATTTATTTCTGTTACGTAACATTAGTTTCTAATGTAACAGGCTAGAAAGTGCAAAACATCCAGCAGACCAATTTTTATGACATCTTACTAGATTAGCAGTAGATACAGGGGATTTAAAAAAATAAATTGAATCAGAGATGAGGAAAGATTAATTAAATAATTTCAGTGATTAGAAGTAAATTAAAACTAGTGATACAAAGTGATCTATCAAATTTAATAAATTGTTTAGCTAAGGTTCAGAGATACTCTGAACTGATACTAAAAGTGAACCCCAGGTCATCTGAAAAATTTCCCGCAGATCTGCAAATCTGCTGCTGATTATCCCCAAACTCACAAACAGAAGGACCGGAGCGTTAAACATATCAAACAAAGCAAAGGGGAAATACAACCTTTAGGCAAGGTCATGCTACCTAAACCACAATACTTCCTGGCAAATGTATTTTTCCAGAAAGGGCAAACATTACTTCCCTTCTGCAAGGTCTGGAGCTTATTATTCTCTGCGATGATTCACACTGTACGATAACATTCCTATTAGAAAAACAGAACCAGTGCAACTTTGAAACAAGTACACATTTCCATTCAGGACACTGTAAGTTTAAGTTGATGAGCTGTTTGATCCTTTGAAGACCTACACAGTCGCTCTATTTGATAATCTACCCAGTTGCCTAAGTTGGTTTTCCCCTTTTATTACAGCTGTATCCTTTGGATAGGACACCAGCATCATACACCAAATCCTTATAAGAGTCTCCACATGTCCTGTGACATATGTTAAGCTAAAAAGCAGGTAACAAAAAAATATTACTGGAACTATTCAGTAGTACTGGCAAAGTTTCAAGCCTAAGGTTTCCAAACAGTACAGCTTGGAAAGTGTTGATTAGACCCAGGCAGTAAACAGACGCTGAACAAATGTCTCAGAAATGGCAACGTGAAGTGACAATTCAAGCTAACTTACCACAATGAGATTATTTTATCTCTCCTTACCGCGAAAAATAATACGTCACCGCTGTTCTTAGTAAGTGACAGAATGAGGTGCTGCAGTCCCATGCAAGAGTAAGTAGTTCACAGTGAGGGGAAAAATGCTGCATAGGACACAGTCTTTGCATGGGTTTCTTCCATTTCTCACCAAGGACAACTTTAATCAGTTAGAGGTTTCGAGTAGTCACCGAGCCGTTTCCACACGCTACAAAACAGGCTGCGTGCTTTCTACAAAGCGTGCTTTAGCGTAGCTTAGAAACAGTCAGTATGAAGGAAGACAGTTAACTTATTCAAAAGGCAAGACATAAAACAGCTTTATGGTATCTTCAGTCACAACCATTAGTTTCACTGATGACTGTAAATGTGTAATTAAAATGTTTCCGAGAAGACAGCCTCCCGGAAGCTTTCTCACCATGCACACGCTTGGTGTGCAAGGAAAGTGCCGCATGATCTTGGTGCATCGATACAGTCACAGAGCTACATTTAGACCCGAGCAATTATCTACTGTACAGTTCTCCTAAAAGCTCTGCTTCAAAAACATCAGCTTTTAAAAATTAATCACTCCTAGTCGCAATAGTGTTTGATCAACATTCACTTATTTGCTTGGTCATTCTTTCTCTTTGTGAAAAGGTGGTGGTCATTATAATTGCCTAAGAAGTATTCTTGGAGATGAAAGTTTCTTTCCCAGAAAATTTTGTGCTAGTGTCTCCTCACACTAGGTTGGAAGAGCCGTGTCCTGAAATCGATGTCCAACACAGCCTGAAAACAGAGAGCAATGCTATAAATAGTTTGGGATAAATTGTTTTTCATATAACAGAATGAATATATATATGTGCTAACAAATTTTATACCATTGGAGCAGACAGAGCACGTTGAGTCTCCATGTGTTAACCAGCCAAGAGAACTCTGTGTTTCTCCTTGCACTGGAGAGTTATTAAAGAATTTTAAACAACTGCACTAAGCTAAGATATATGATGCATTAATCCCATCTTTTCCTCATCTAGACTAGGCATCATAGCTTGGTACTACTTGTGGGATACGGATATGTTTGGGAAAACCACTGAAGTCATCAAACTGTTTTCCTATAAACCACTTAGCAGCCTTGACTGCAACCTGGACTGCTTTTCCTATCATGCAACCAAGCTGCACAGCCCTATAATCCACCCTTGCTTTCTCGATACTGCCCGCTCATTTTAAATAACACCCTTGTCCTGATACTGACCTAAGATGCCCCTATAGCATCTAGAAGAAGTTTGGTTGTTCAGCAAAACCCAGTTTTCAAATGTATTTCAGCCTGAATTTACACAGTAGCAAGGGTGATGATCAGTCACCTAAACAAACCTATGGCAGGACATTTGAAGTGCCCTCCACATCCGAAGTGTCTGCAGTGGGTTGGCACACAAGACATACAGAAAACCAGTGTCCTTTTGAAACCAGAGGCCATGTGGTTTTCTGAAACAACATCGGGTGTCTGTGTGTCAGCAATTAAGTCCTGTGTTTGAGATTAAATCTGTAGGAGTTAAACTGATAGAGCTAGAAAACAAGCTTCCAGACTTAGAAATCCTTTTTCAAATCTGAGAGACAGCTAACACCTAATAACTGTGATATCTATTTTTCTGATAAAATAACAAGCTTTCTACTTTACAGCGAGCTGAGCTCCAACTCAATTTCAGAAGAACACTAGAGCAACCTATATTTATTCAAGAGGTGGGGAAGCACTGCTGAACTGAAACTTGGATTTGTGAAAAGCTGCATTATGTAGTTATGGCTGTTTAAGCACTGCCTTATTCAAAATGTTTGTTAGACATCTTTCTTACAGAAAAGCAATGCCTACCAGCGTAGGTAAACTAACTGCATTTGGTGTCTTTCTGTTTTCTCTTGATAAAAATCTAGCAGCAACTGAAAGACTTCTCTGTCTGTTCCTGACCAAACTATGGATGTCATTTATTAATCCACTGAAAATACATGTCATTTCTAAACACGAATAATTTTAGTTCAAAGCAAAAACATTACATTCTTTGTGTTTCTTATTGAAGAATAAGAACCATTTCCTTAATGCTCTGTGTCTGTTACTCAAGCTGGAATCCTTCCACAGAGACAAACCCATCATGTGCTCATAAAACCTGATGCCTGAGTAGCACATTGCTAATTGAGATTGAAAACTTTTGCTGAATCCACGTGCATATGATGCTCTGAAGAAACATGCTTTCCTAATTACAACCTTTCAACAAACAGCTGGAAGAATAAGCAAGTGAACACTGTAAAGTCTGCTCTTATTATAACAAAACAGTTTTCCAAAGTAAGGATGGGCAGTTACATATATGCAGACATCACAAAGTCTGCATCAGAAAAAGCCAGTCAAGTCTTTGTTTACCCTGTTTTCCCTATTTTTTCAGCACCTAAAATGTCGATCCACATGGCAATCCAGATGCTAATCACAGCCCTACTGAAGTATCGTGCTTAGGGGACAAGACAGTTTCATATGGTTTAGCTTATGTTATTCCTGCGCTTCTGCTCCTCTCTCAACTTCTAACATCCTCTTTCAGATGAAGAGACTGAAGAAATTTGTCATCTTTTCTTCCACCTACACATTTTGCAGCCACAGCCTCTGTATGTGTAGGTCTGTAGACAGTGTGCAAGGTTTCTCAAAGCCATCCATGTTTCCACCACTGGATTAATAAGAGCAACTCACAACTTTCCAGCTGCACATTGCAGAGGAAAGTGCTTTTGCTTGTGATATGACAAACTCCCTGCAGGTTTCAAACATCTGCAAGATTCTGTACCACCTTCTGTCATTCTTTACTTGTCCTGAATTGGGTTCAAACCACATGAGACAGGAGCCCCATCTCCAAGTCTAACCACTGCACAACTCTTTTAATGGATTAGTATTAATTGAAGCATTAAAGGATAATAAAGCTGCTATTGAGAAATATCTTTGCATCTATTCTTTAAATTCCTTCCAAGTGAAGGTTACTGGAGAAGGGATGATGAGGCAAATCCAGCTTTAATGATATTTTCCTTCCAAGATATTTCAGGTCTGAATTCAGACGAGAGCACAATGTCAAGGCTACACTGACAAGCAAAGGCTGCACGTTGCTTTGAGAGATAAAAAAAAGTGAGAGTTGATGGTAATTACCACTGGTCTCTCTGTTTCTCAAGGACACTGACAAAAAGCATAGCATTGGCCTGTCCATAGGGTCACATAGACAGAATAACTGGGACACCACACTTCCAGAGTTCAAACTATCCAGCTGAGAACTGGGGTGAAATGAAATCAAGTTAAATCAAATCACACGCATTGGGAATGGTCATGTGGAAAGTTCCAAGAGATTTGGGAGAGGCCGTTTCTGCCATCACCAAACTTCTTTAAGTTTAGTCCCAAAAGAGTAAAAACCTTCAGGGCTTAGGATTTTCCTCACACAAATGCTCTGCTGGAAACTGTTGGGCCTCCAGCTAGTTCACATCTCACTTTAAAAACAGGACAGATGCATCTATCCCTTGAATCCTTGTATCTCCACGCTGATATTCACTGCTTCCAAGTGTGCAATGTGAGGTAGCTGTGAAAATCCTTCATAGAATCATTAAGGTTGGAAGAGACCCTCAAGGATCATCTAGTCCAACCGTCCCCCTGCCACCCACTAAACCATGTCCCTAAGTACCACATCCAACCTTTCTTTAAACATACCCAGGGACAGTGACTCCACCACCTCCCTGGGCAACCCGTTCCAATGTCCGACCACCCTTTCTGAGAAGAAATTTCTCCTAATTTCTCCTTCAAGACATTGCTGAAAGGGCCTTGGGGGTCTTGGTTGACAAGTTGAACATGAGCCAATAGTGTGCCCAGGCTGCCAGGAAGGCCAACCGTATCCTGGGGTGCATCAAGTACAGCATTACCAGCCGCTCTAGGGATGTGATTGTCCCNGCTGAAGCCCCTTGGTTTGTTCAGCCTGGAGAAGAGGAGACTGAGGGGAGACCTCATGGCAGCCTACAGCTTCCTCACAAGGGTGAGTGAAGGGGCAGGCACTGATCTCCTCCCTCTGGTGACCAGCGATAGAACCCGAGGGAATGGCATGAAGCTGCGACAGGGGAGGTTTAGGTTGGAGATCAGGAAAAGGTTCTTCACCCAGAGAGTGGTCAGGCACTGGAACAGGCTCCCCAGGGAAGTGGTCACCACACCAAGCTTGACTGAGTTCAAGAAGTGCCTGGACAACGCTCTCAGTCGTCTGCTCTTATTGGGCTGGTCCTGTGTGGAGCCAGGAGTTGGATTCAATGATCCTTATGGGTCCCTTCCAACTCAGGATATTCTATGATTCTGTGATTGAATGATCTCCAGCACTGCTCTTCTCTGAGCCCTTTAGACCCTGGGGATAAAGCTCTCACCTCTGGAAGCTGTGGTGTTTGTCAGCCTTTCAGCCCCTCAACATGGCAAGCTTTAGCACAAGCCTGGAGATTAATTCATCTGGTCTAGTTTTTACAGTTTTCTTTAAAACAGCCATCAAAATGCAGAATTGGTTGAGATAGCAACAAGGCTGCTGATTAATGGTACCTATTGACACTTCAGTCCTTGGTGTCTTTAAGTTCTGTCAATAAACAGATCGGTGCTCAAGTTCTTCGTGTCTCATGAGTCACTAAAATTGAAGCTATAACATGAAATATAGCGAGTTGTTGTCGCCATTGTTTATTAGTGCAGAAAATCCCAGAAGAGGTGTTTGTCATCACAATCTGAAAACATTCACGGTATTGCCAGGGGAAGAAAAAAAATTTAAAAAAAAATTTATAAAATCACAACGGCAATCTGTAAGAAAGCTGAAGTACAACCATTCCTATGGCTAAGCCAACCTAAAGGAAAAGCAGCAACAAGCTGTTTGCTTTTCAGAGAGTGAACAACATATTTTTACGAGAGTCTTGCTTTTCTCTTCTAAGCAAATCTACTGCTGGCAAAAGGCTGGACTGACTGCCTAGGAGATCAAACCTACTTCTTTATCCATATACAACACAGTTAGCATTCATGGTCCAAATTCTTATTTTATTGCTATGCTTTAACCATGACCTTCATCAGCACAGATCAGCAGCCTTGCTGCTCCTTAGTAGCTTGGTCTCTGTGCCTACTCATTCCTTGAGCACTGTCATGAGAATCAACATGTTGTTTCCTTTTGTAGAGGCTTAACCAGATGCACTGATGCCAGTAATTTATTTCACAAAAACATGAGATGTAAATCCATGCTGTTCTGGGGCATGGATCCCACCAGCTCCTGCAGTGGATAGTGGGTAAGTATCCACTTGACTGCAAGACAAAGTAGAAAAGACGTCCTTAGTCAGTAATCACCAAGTACTGTGTTTGTTGACATGTTATTAGGTAGCTGGAAAAAAATCTCAAATCGGGAAATTACCACCTCGTGTAATTCAGTTATAGTAGTATCTGTTTTGATAGGAACAGAAGAAAAAAACCCTAGAATTTGAAACCATCTTTTAGCAGTCAAAGACATCAGAATAAACGAATTCCGTGTACAGAACTGGTTCACTTGAAATGTTGTCAGCATCTCTCACATTTGTAAATTTATTTAATTTTATTTCTGTTAAAAAAAATAAAAATGCTATCTGCTGTTACTTTTCCCAGGATGAACAAGCAAGAACCCAAGAAAGAACCACTTCCCTCCCATCCACTCATTACTATTAATGTCCCAGACTCTGAAAAGCAATGTGATGAAACAACAGTCTACAAGCCTAGAATAACTGCGCATCACTGATCAGCAAGTCCAGAGAGCACTTTCTGCACTGCATGAAGCATTGTTTCTGACAACAAACTTGAGAAAGGATTTTTCCCCCTTTTAAAGATAGCTGGTCCTAATCAAGAAAATAATTAAGCATAAGCTGGAAACACGTTTTATGTAAATATTAGCCAAGAAAGGTTCCAAAGCTATGAACCTTAACTACATGCACCACTAAATCTGAATGTGTTACACATGAGCACAGAAATAAGACACTTGTACATGTTAAGAGTAATAACCTCAGAAAGAAATCATGATTTAACTATACCAGTTCTATTATGTTCAGGCAAATGCTATTTCTTCTCTCTGAAGGTATGGTTGTAGCTAGATGAGGGGGAACATGGGTTTAAATATGATTCTATGAATCTGAATGAAGATTAAGAATAGATAGCTGTACTGTAAAAAGCACAAACTGAAGAAAAGGTTTCCCAACCAGGCATTGGAGGCCCAGATGTTCAAAGTCCTGCTCTTACACCTTGTGAGAAAACAAATCGCATCTCTACTATAACTGTTCCCAAAATCTGGCAGAGAGAAAACTTAAAAACAACATAACACAAAAACCCACAACATATATTTGGAAATGATCGGTCTTGTTAAGCTGGATGCATCTAATGTACCTATTCTGCACGTACCTGCTCATATATCCACACTATCAGGTACGTTAGTGTCTCTCCGAATTTGGTCAAACAAAAACTCTACAATATCAATACCTCAGATATTTTACAAAGTCCTTGTGAAGCATAGTACGTGCAGGTAAGTACATAACAACTGAACATTTCTACTTGAGAACCTCCTTCCCAGCAGGAGAACAATTGTTCTTCTGCATGGTGACAGTCTAACATCACCCTCCACTGGAGCATAACGTTACTTCAAACCCTGGGAAAGTACACATGAAATTCTGTAACGGAGTCTGCATCTCTTCCAACTCATCAGTAGATGGATGGGACCGAGGGAAGGAGATACACCAGCCAAAAACTACAGTACATTGCCCAGGCAGGTGGTGGAGTCACCGTCCCTGCGGGTATTTAAGGAAAGGTTAGATGCAGCACTGAAGCACATGGTTTAGTGGTTAATAGGTGTGTGTGGGGGGGTCGGTTGGACTAGGTGATCCTTGAGGTCTCTTCCAACCTTAATGTTTCTATGTTCTATGTCTATGTTCTATGTTCTCTGTGGTGTTGCTCAGTGAAACATGTATTAAACATATTAATGTGTGACTCCTTTTTAGACTAATGCACACACAAATGAAGCCCAAGTCCTTTGCTTCTACTTAAGGCTTATTTTCCAGTTTTGGTGTTGACACTTGGAAGCCAGCCTGTCAAAATACATTACTAGCCATGCTCCCCCATGCCTGTGGAGATGGCATGGCACTCAGCAAGAGTACTTGCACAAGAGACTCTCACAGATGTTTTTATTTTAATGTGCAATAAATCTCTTGGCCCAGAGAGTGCAGTGTCCGCATAGATACGGCATAAGATCTGGAGGACTTCTTCACCTGTCGTCTAATTAAAGTTAAATGCCATCCTCATGTTATTGTCTCAAAATAGGCAGGACAACAGGGCAAACAAAATGCATTTGTTGAGAGGAAAAAATAAATGTACTCATAATACGTGAATGTATGAATACCTCATTAATGTTTACAAATATGTTAAGGGTGAGTGTCGGGAAGATGGAGCCAGGCCCTTCTCGGCCTCACTAAGCGATAGGACAAGGGGCAACAGGTGCAAATTGGAGCACAGGAGGTTCCGGGTTAATGTAAGGAAAAACTTTTTCACTGTGAGGGTGACAGAGCACTGGCACAGGCTGCCCAGAGAGGTTGTGGAGTCTCCTTCTCTGGAGACATTCAAAACCCGACTGGACGTGTTCCTGAGTGATGTGCTCTAGGTGGCCCTGCCTTGGCAGGGGGGTTGGACTAGATGGTCTTTCGAGGTCCCTTCCAACCCTTGTGATTCTGTGAATAGTCCATTGAGAATGTGCTAAAGCAAACACAGAGTTTAATCAGTAGAAATCAGAGAGACTCTCTGATTTTCCAATGAGGAAAGAGGGTTTAATAGCTTTCCCAGTTTTGATAAGACTTGCTATCGGCTCGAGTGTAATCCACGTTAAAAGTGAGAAATTTCTCTTGAGAAAAAGTCACACTGCCAGGAGATAGCTCATTCTCTCCTGGGGCAAATTATCTCAGCAAGGATGCCTTATCCCTTACATTTGATAGATTTTTCACAGAACACCTTAGGATTCCCTCTTCGTCATCTGCAAGGGATATACATTTAGGAAGTGAGGGATTTTGAAGGCTGGAAACTTATCCAGGACTTCAATTATATTGCCCTCCCCTAGAGGAGGTCCGCAAGTGAAAGCTCCTTCCCACATTAACTGCCAAAATAACATCAGTCACTAACAATTTTTTTTTCCTTTCTCCCTCTGTCCTCCTCACCCTGCTTCCCCTCCAAAAAATGTTGTCCTTTAGTCTGACCGCTAAACCAAAGAGAGGGATTAAAACAACTCATTATCAATCCAAATTGAATTTGAGACACAGCTAAGACGTAGGAGTTCTGAATTAGTCATGGAAATGCTGCCTCTTAGGGTAATTTAAATGACCAGCTTTTTGTAATTACCCAATGTATAGAAAATTGCCTAGAAGTTGCTATAGCTCATAAATTATAAATGTTTGATGGGAAAAAATCAATGGACTACCTACCCACTAATTGATGTGCTGGTTCAGAAGGGGTAACTCATGTGCAGCTGTTGGGATTATTGGTTTGACCAGATACAGTTTAGCAGTTACTTTAAAAAGAGTAGGATCCCAAATCTTACAGCTTCCCACTTGTTTCTTGAGCTTTCCCTTGGAGGTAAAGCTTTTCGGCTGACAAGACTGTGCTATGTGAATTGTGTGCTAGGGGAAGGCCAGTTGGATACAGAGAGTCAAGACTAACACCTTGTTTTGCTTATGCTGTGGATTGGAAAAATTCACATACAGTTAGAAAAGAGGGATAAGGAGGAACAAGGGAATGGGAAATGGAAGCTAGGGAAGGAAGGACTAGAGACAGATGTGTTAACATTTGTGTTAAGATTTATTTTCAGGAAATAAAACTGGATTTTTTTTTTTAGATACTTATGCAGATCTTCTGTGAACATTGAGAGCTTACCAAGAAACTGCAGTGCAAATAAGAAGAAAAGGACAAAAAGAAGTTTTATAGAGCAACCTCTGCCTTTGCTAACAGTTACATTAAGCCCCAGCAACAGAAGTCTCCTCACTAGCAGTATAATCTGTTTTCATACAGACTTGGGAAATGAACTGTCTGATTATCCATAGAGGGATTGCATGAGTAGCAACTGCCTTGCTTCTTCCCTCTTACGCTACCAACATGACCACCAAAGTGAATGTCATTTTCACTAAGGAAGTTTCACTGGGTTGCATGCATTAAATCTGAGTAATTCACTTCTCAGGGGGAAAATAAATAAAAAAAATCAATAGTATTTTACAGGAAGATCGTGTCTAATAAGCAATAACATAGGGTTTAACTGAATTCTTCATTAAGTTTTATTATCCTTCTTACACAAATTATGTGTAAATCATGGGAGAAGACTCCCTGTTAGATCCCCTCAGCAAGTCCTAATCCAATTCTCCAAACATGCTTCAGTAAAGTATCTCAGATTATCTAAAACAGAAATGAATGCTTTCTGGTACCTGCGTACCCACAAGCAGAATTATATTCTATGCCTGCAATGAATGAAAACTGCAAAATCCCAAAGAAAAAAGCAAGCCATTTCAATTTAGCTAAAAATAAGTCAGTATGAAGAGCACTGGATATCACTAAAGAAAGCCAAACTAATCCAATTGGAAAGTGTCGGGAGACTGGGTTTGTACTTCTCCATGCAGCTTTCCAGATTCATACGTGCACTATTTTGTTTAGTTCCAATTGGTGGAAACAGAAGTGCCAAAACACCATAAGGCTATAGTGTACCTAATCTAGATCGCCTTTTTTTAGAGGTTAATCACCCTGGTGTATAACTGGTCAAAAAAAAAATATTCTCCAGCAACTTTTTTCCAGACAACTTTTCATAACAAAGCCTAGAAAAGTAGTAGAAGGCACAAGACTACTTCTGCTCTGCCCTCTTCCCAAGATTGGAATCAGGAAAATCTACCAGGCAGT
This sequence comes from Psophia crepitans, assembly GCA_013399095.1. Taxonomy (NCBI): domain Eukaryota; kingdom Metazoa; phylum Chordata; class Aves; order Gruiformes; family Psophiidae; genus Psophia; species Psophia crepitans. The sequence goes on from VWZZ01006445.1 coordinate 303,385, forward strand.
AAGAATTTTAAAAAAGAAGCGTCTAGACTTGGCAAAGTCATTTTGGTTGAAATGGTTGATACCAAACAACGTTTGATACCAGTTTATCTTCATTAAAGTCTATGACTTTTGAACATAATTTTCATTTCATACCAATCTTACTCTAGCAAAACCACAATGAATCTTGCAAACCTAAGGGCTAAAAATAACTTCTAGCAAATTGATGTAAACAACATCCGTAAAATCTGAATCTAGATGATATCACAATTACATTTTGAAAATCAGTGTCACGTACAGACAGAGGATCAATGCAAAAACAGGAGGGTGTTACCAGTTCTGCAGAAATGATATGGAAGTTTATGGCTGAATTTCAACTAAACATGAACACATTTAGGAGAAACCTAAACATAACTTTCTTTTTATACATAGGGTATTTGAGTAGCATAGGCTACTTTTTCCATTTTCAAATCTGGCAGAGCCCATTCCTTACCAAGCAAGATGTGTTATTGTTAGAACATGTTCTGCACAGCCAGTAATATTTTAGGTATTGTAAATCAGCTGAAAAAACTATGTTCAACATAGTCAATATTTTAACAGTCATTAATCATTAAGGACTTGTATTTATTGATAATTATTCAGCACTGTATAAGATATGGAATAAAATTACTTTGAGTAAAATAATATAAATATATATCAGTAAGAAATATTTGGTCAGTATTTAATCGTGCTTCATAATTATTTTGAACTTACTCCTACTCTGGATAAAGATAAGTCCCATTACTCATGTCAGGGATCCATAATTTATACCTTCCTCTACCAGAGTCATCATATTAAGAAACGGCTGCCTCCTTTTGGGGTAGAAAAATTGAGCAAGATTTCAAAAGCAGGGAAAAAAAACAAAACCAACCAACAAATAGAAAGCGCATGTGTATCTGTGGAGTAGGATTTCACTGCATCTTTCAGCTCTCATAAACAGAGGGAAATAGGAGACGGACCGAAAGCAGGAGGGTATGTAAAAGCCTCTGTCATTTCCAACGTTTTCCTCTTACAGAAAGTGTTAGGAGAACAAAAGCCCCAAATTTCTAGGAGGTAGGTTTCCTCCTCTCCTCTCAATGTGAAGTTTTCTTACACATAGCCAAGTAATATAAGTTTCCTCCGTGAATTAAAGAACAAACTCCACTTAGCTCTGTTAACTTGAACCACAACCTCTTTTTTAAAGCTGCATAATTCTGCCAGTATCTGACTGCACTTGAACTGCGTTAGAAGATCACTCAGGTTGCAAAGTCAAGCACCCAGAAAGCTAGGAAATACCAAATTAAGGTTGCCAAAGTCACTTTAATTTGCTCCCTTCACATACAGATTAATTAAAGCTTTACCTACATGACCATTTTCAATTTTTTCCCAAAGCACCTATGACTGCAGTGCAATGAATATAGAGCACTCAACAAATCAATATCTTTTTTATCAAAATTAAGCACTCATTAAATTTAACAGAAGCAGCTCCACTTGTAATATTATAGAAATAAGTCAGCAGATCTTTTTGCGCAATGCCCAGCAGCCTCGAATTGAAAAATTTACATCGGTTTCCCTGAAACGCAAAGTTTCAAGCAGCACTACAGAAGTTATAGGGAGCCAAGGAGGTCTCAGCACCCAAAAGACCACGCTTCACAAAGAATTTTAACACATCAGGTCGTGCATTGTGTGCGTGCTACTGATTAGGATAGCAATTTTAAAAGCATCCTATATCGCTGGAGTTGCTCGGATACTATATATAAAGAAAAACTTGAGCTAAGCAGTATTATAATTACTTGCACAGCTTAAGGAATTAGGGGTATTTTTATTATTTGTAATTAAGATAACCTTGCAAGGTCAATAGATAAGCGATGAAATGGTATCGGAACTAAGGACTAAGTCTGTTGTTAAATTAAGTAAGTTGATGAATGCCAAGAGTTAATCAGGGCCATAATGATGTTCACAAGCACCAAGAGCTGGAAGACATGACCTTCGGAGGTCCTCTTCAGTCTAAGTTATTCCGTCAATGGCAGTGACAACTACAACCCAGCTACTACCGTATATAATGCCCTTACTCAGACAATCACTGTGAGAGATCAATGATGCTTTATTCCAGTGAAGATCTCCTTAGTATGTCCTAACAGCACTAAAGGACGATGTTAATTCCAGCACAGCATTTTCCCCACAGGATCTAGTCCTGAGGAAACATCTAACTTAAAGATTACATAGAATTATACTTGCAAGGCTCCATGTTTACCTGCATTTTGAGATAATCCAAACGACACAGTGGATTATTTTAATCTCAAGAGGTTTCCTCATGAATAGTCCTGAAGATGACTATCAAGTAAAGTTGGGGGAAAAAAATACACTTTTCCATTTATTTTGTGTGTAATGGCATTTGTGCGTGTATGGTTTCATCTCTTATGCTACACAAGAGCTATGCTTGGGTTTTTTTAAGAAAAAACATGTTCACTTTCCCATTTTTCTTCAAGAGTATATTGACTAAATGCTGGAGCAAACTGGAACTTAGAAGCACAGACGTAGATGAGAAAGAGTAGGAAAGTGTGGGAAAGGGATGGAAAAGACGACCTCTGTTTATTAGTTTCCTGCCTGATCGTCTGAAGTGGAAACAACAAAATACTTAGGAAAATTAGGGAAGGTTTCATGTTCCGGCCATGTGGTTTCTATCAGATGCTAACCTTTTTTAATTAGAGCACAATCTTTTTTTAAAGAAATCACATTAGTATTTTGCAGGGCCTGTTAAGATGTTTCTTTCAGGGTCACAGCCATATTTCAAAGGCACTTTGGTTAAATTTCCTTTTCTACTTTGTATTTCATGTTTAGCAGTAACAGATACTTATGGGAAAAAAATAGCCATCCACCCACAACGGATGGATAAAATATCAGGACTCTTTTTACTCAACTGTTATCTAAAATGAATTCACTGTAAAAGAAGCATTTGCATCTTCACAGAAAAATAAAACTGTACAGTTTACTAACATGCAGCTAAACTAAAGCAGGAACATACGCAATTATGTGTTACTGGCAGTGTAAAAATGCACGACTGTGGATCATAATGGAGGAAAACGTATGCCATGTAAACTAACACAGATTATTTATCTGACAAATTTTTTAGTGAGTCCTTAGAAGTGCAAAACTGCCTGCACTAGCTGAATATCACCCAAGCAGAGGAACCTAATCTAGGAGGAGATTGCCAAGGGCTACCTGAAAAGCTCATTTCCCTTTTAATCACAGAGCTGAAGGGGCTAAATATCTCCCAAGAAAACATGGGCAGACCACAGCTGACTGTCTTCAGGTAACTGAGAGTTTCAACAGTCAAATCAAATACAACACCGGGCTCAGGTGCTCCAGAGAAAGCAAAACCAGCCCAGGACTTGAAAGTTCACAAGAGCTTTGGCTGCCTGTCTAATTCTCCCTCTTGCTGACCACCTCCCCAGTCACTATTTAACAAGCTATCCACTATTCACTTACCCAAGGGGAACTAGATAGGAGAATGACAGATGACCCAAGTTCTGATTAAGTATCCTGTTTCTCTGGTATTGCTGTGATTAATTTACATCACAGTTCAGCGGTTCAGATATAATTACTAGGTTGGGACTAATGAAATTAGGGTTGTCTAGACAGCTGTGAAACTTCCAAGTTTATGAGGAAAATCATATCAATATATTATTGTTACAAAAGCATTTGAGTCAACTCAGTTAATAGAATGATCAATGCAAGAGTCAGTGTCTGTCATTTCCAATTACAATTTTAGAATGGCTCAGATTTTACTCTGACTCTTTCTCCTCAAGTTTTCTTGCGTGTACCTTATCATCCTTCCAAACTGGTCTACATTCAGGGGAAACTATTTCTTTACACTGCGAAGTACAGAGGACAGCAGCATTTCTCCTACGTAGCTAAGTGCTGCTTACTATCACCTAGACATGTTTACATGATAACACTCCCCAAAGAGAAACAAAAAGAAGAAGATGCAAGAGATCAGTTCAGCTGCCGGTCACCCTCCAGAACCTGGTGACACAGGAACTGCTGAGATCATTTTGAAAAAATGTAACAAAGGAAAAAAGAAACCCCCAGAACAGATGAATGTGGGAAACAAAGGTGGAGACCCAAGCCAAGTCATCAGACCTGAGCCAAGTCATCAGTTTGTGTTCATTGCTAGAAATACCAACGCAACAGAGAGATGCTACCTAAAACATGCCTTTAAATGAACTGCTGTCCTACCACTTCCTTTTACTGGATGTTACACTTCTGCATCAGATGGCAGTACATGCAATTTCCTATTTAGCATCATACCTTAATCACACAGCAGGTGGCAAATTCCAGTCAGAAGCTTAGTAGCCAGCTAAATTGCCCTAGGTGCTGGCAAAGCATGGCTCCCCGCCACAGCAGCTACCCCACCGCGCTACACAGCCCTGACAGCCCACTGCGGCCAGTCATCAGCACCCACTGAGCAAGGTTATCGGGAGTAGCTGCTCAGCAATTGCTGTGTGCTGGTCCCTGGAGCAGCCTCTTGCCTCCGCAGAGTTCCTACCAGTTGTTAAGACACGAAAGGGCCACGAAGCCCATCTGCCAAAAGTGTGCACATTATCAGTCAGGCAGAGAAAAAAAAGAAAGTTCTCTAGTAACAGAGAAAAAAAAGGAAGTTCCGAATCCCACGGGGCACAAAACCTTGTAATGGTATGTTTAAACAGACTGATGGATTCAATTCTCTGTATGCCATTCATCCAACTGTGTATTGGGCTTGTAGGAGCTTTTAACATACTTCATCTGTCTTCTGAGGCTTACAGAAAGTCTCCTGTGTGAAAGAGATGCTGAACACAAACCTCTCTGACGCCATGGTTACGTACACAGAAAACACACCCACATAAGACACAGTATTCAGGACAATGCGAGTAGTGCGTGGGGGGCGCACACACACAGAGCCATCATTCATTCTGGAAATGCTCTCAGCCCCAGAACAAATCCTCTTGCAACAGCTCGAGACCTCTGGCCACAGACATGTTCATAATTAATTAACAAGCATGGCAGCAGCAAGGGAAACGGGGAGAAAAGTAGAGCCACAAACAGAACTACAGGATCAGCCCCACATTTAGGAAAACAACTGGGAGCACATTTACCTTCTGCCTGTTCTTGCGTCTCACACTCCACAGTGCCCACCTGCACAGCTCAGCACACAAATCTCCAAATCAGTATTTTCAACTAAACAGTCACAGCTCAAAGCCACCTCATCCATGACTCAAGCCACCACACTTGAGTCTCTTGTGGCTGCGACACACAAGTACACACGTAGCCTGTCCTGCCAATGCTGCACTGGAGCGATCATCTTCAGCACAGGGTGATAGTAAACAGGAGGGGTGACTCTGATGTCTTAGCCCATCACATCTTCATGTTGGCTTATCTGCCAGCTCCCTCCACCATCACACAACATTAAAGGGCACATTCAGCAGAGCTGCAGGGTTTAGTCTTTAGGAAGCACTCTGCAGGAGTCTCAAATCCAGTTAAAGTCAACATGAACTAAAGATGCTCAGCACGCCATGAGATTAAGTCACCAATTAATACTCCACATGCAGGGGAGGGGGAGTCAGCTCAGCACCAAAAACCTGTGTGCTGCAAAGTGCGTGCTCTGAAGCAACCAAGCACAAGGGCTCCAAAGGAAGAAAAATGTATCTGTCAAAGACCCCCACTGGATGTCTCTCCTGCAAGGAGGCAGTAGGATAACTAGATCAGGTAATAGGGCCTGTTAATCAACAGGATTCCCGTTTTCCTGCAGTCTCCTGCAAAGGCACAGATCATTAGTAACACTACAAGCCCACAATCCATTTTGTTATTACAGCATGAGTAAGTGATAGGAGTTAGAACCAGCAGATTTTGCAGAAGGAACAGTGTGATATTTATTAGGGTTTAACCTTCAAGGATAAATATTTCTGTCCTTACTCAAGGAGAATTACCACTAACGTCAGAGGGGAGGAATACCACTAGCAGCAGAGGGGATTTGGAGCAGCAGCTTTTGAAGGTAAGATGGACCTTCAAGGGGAAAAACAAGCAGCAGAACAGCATTTCCCTGCAAACAAAACTAGTCTGGTAACAGGAAAATCCTCCTTTATACCCCCTAACAAAAAGAGACAGACGACTCACAAATACCTTCCAGTCCTCTGCGATTTACTCTTACCTCTGTGATGTTTTCTTGTATTTTCTCCTGCAGGAAAAGAACAAAATACAACTGAGATAAGAAGGCTCCACTGGTGAAGAGGAGAAAAGGAGAGGGTCAGAAATTAGGAGCAATTAAGTGAAGTCACTTCTGCCATGACATTGTTCCAAACCTGATGTAGCCATTCCCTTCTACTAACCTCAGTGGCGGTCGCCACTAACTTCAGTAGCAAAAGATGTGCCTTTTCCTTTATGCACATCTTGTCCTTTCATGTAAGACGGGGTTACTGCAGCTAAGGAAGAATGAGTTACTACTCCAAATGACTTAAAAAGAAGTCCAAGTGGCAGAAACTTACTTCTACTTACTAGTGGTAGAGTAGTTTTTATATGTCCATTCAGCAGACAGGTGTGGCCTTAACTGTGGAGAACCCACTAAGATGGAGTGGTGGTGATGTGATACATCCAACCACATTGGCTGTGGTCACTCAGTGAAAAACCCCAGTGGTTTTACAGCAGCCTTGCTCTAAAAGGAAAGTCTAGATCCTAGCAAGTTCTCTACACCACCAAATCCCAGATACATGCAATGCAGTGAAGGTCTGTGGTGTGATATCTCGGGACCTATCTGACCTGAGTCCTACCTGACTACGAATGGCAAGAGCGGATAAGCATATTTTCAGCACCTCTTCTCCTCCCCAGCCATTACGTCACATCCATTGCAGCAAAGGCTGTAAACTTCTTACTCTTCTCAGGATGGTGGATTTTTGTCTTCTACAGCAGGCAAAGGCACAAGCTGACAACACTCAAAGTAAGCCAATTATCACGAGCCCTGCTGCCTGTGTGGCTATACAGTTAGTGGCAGAGGTGTATCGGCACTGTATGTTGTCTGTGAGCTCTTCGTCCTACATCAGCCTTTTCCAACGGCTTTGCTGAGTGCCTGGTAAAAAAGGGCGTCAACCCCACTTCAGCTCAGGTCTGCTTTTGTGTTAATTAAAACCAAAGGGTATTGTTTCTTAAAAATAAGAAGAAACATGGCAAAAAGGGCTGAAGCTCTAGTTTCTACTTAATAAGAAACATGAATAATGTCTCCTGGTTGTCAAATGTTTCACCTAATATTACCTTTAGAAATCATACTAATGCTTGTACCTGCTTCTGTATTCTGACTATGTTAAAATCCTAAAAATTCTACATATTTACTTTAAAATTATTTAAAAGTACTTCATTTACACTCTACTATGTGAATGACTATTTATTTAAACTTGAACAGATGTAAAGGAGTAAAAAAGCAAACATTTGTAGCAGTATCAAGATCCTAGCTTACTGACAATCAGGACGCTGACACATACAAGCAGAAGCCCACTTGGACACATCTGATTCTAAGGAAACTTTTCATTTTCATTTCAGAAGGGTGAAGAATAGAAATTTCATTTTGAAGAGCTTAGTTTCAGAAGATTATGTTTAGACAAATCAGAACTTCACTAAGTTTTCTTGCAAAAAGGAAATGCTGAAAAAACACCACCTGATCAACCATTCCAGTCCAGGTTGATTAAAATATCTTATTCCTAAGAAATCCAAATTTGTTTATATTTTTATTTGTGCTATATAACTTTTTAAATTTTAAAATGAAATTATTTCCAAGATAATTCTTTCCCCTGAAAGAGTCTTATGGCACATTCCAGCACTGTCAGAACTAATTTTCCCTTTATTGGTTAGTGACTTCCATATCATTTTATGAAGTGTTTCTCTTTCACCTAGGAGAACCACATTTGACCGAAGACACCATTCATTAAATCCTGAAAAGTGAAAGTTTCCTTGTATATTTTAAAGAGGTGACCCAGCCTTAGGGTGTTCTTTGCACTTGAGTAATAACATCACTTTTCTGATCAGTTACACCTTTAATGCTCCGTTTACTCAAGAATATTTTCATGACATCAGAAAACCCATACCATCACAGCTGACAGTATGAGGAAAAAAGCGTTTGTCTAGTCATAGGAGTTCTAAAAATCATGTGTACATTTTTTATTATGGTTGTTGTTCATTGTTTCCACACCTGCAGTCCAATTACAGTTAAGGTTTACATGCGTCAGGTTAATGACTGCATTTACTGACACTGCATTTGCATGTTACAGTTGAAGAGAATATAATTAAAAGAATCCTTTTTTATAGATTCAGTATCACTATTGCACACACTTGCTTTAAAAGGGACACCACTAGCAGATTCCAATATCCAGCAAATAAATTCCTGCACGCCTGAACTTTCAGCATTTCAAAAACAATACCTAACAATGCCACTCACCAATGTTGCAAAAATATGGTGTTGATAACATAAAGCTGTTTCCAAGTGTAGCCTTCAGTTTGCTTTTAGAAACACAATGACAACACCTACCTGCTTTTCACTTATAAACTACTACTTACACCTGCCTTGGGTATAACGATCTCTTAAATGAGATCATTGCAAACAAGGAAATTAGATGGTGCCTCTTTTAATACCACAGCCAGCATCCATGGCTGGCTGTAATCAGCAGTCATCTGTGAATTAACAAGAGGAAAGTAGAGGGTTTGGAATTTGGTTTTGCCTGGGTTGGTTTGGTTGGATGGGGGGTGTTGCATGTTTTTTGTTTGCTTGCTTATTTTAAAGATGTGGGACAAACTATCCTGGGGTATCTCTATGGGGGGAGGAACTAGCTGCTAAAATGCCTTTAGCACATGCTCGGAAATAAACTGGAAAATGGACACATCTTCCAGTCAAGCTCAAGGAAAACGATGATGATGAACAAGCCGATTCTTTCCTAGAAGGGAAGCAATGAGAGAGACCTAAAGGAGGTGACATTACACCTTCCCACACCTGTGGGCTGTCCTGTGCTCATCCCTGGAAGAGGCTTATTGATATTACCAAATCTGTAGAAGCTCAGTTTCTTTTCACGCTGCACACGTGCCATGCCACAAGAACTGCCATGTCCATTCCACTCCTATTACCTGCTGTGGAATGTATTATTCATAGCTCTACATTTAGCTTACATTAAAAAAATAAATTAGAACAAGGTAGATTATTTTTTTCCACGCTGAAGAGAATTAGCAGGTGACTCACACTAGGTAGGCCCTGTATTACTAGTATAAACCTGAAATACCTTCACTTGACTTAATGCAATTACACCTGCACGAGTGTAGTATGAAGTGAGTCAGTCCTAGTACAAGAAGGCTGCTGGAGCCTGATGAAAATCACCCCAGTAAGAGTTTTAAAAATAGGTATTTTCTAACAATCAAAACTAAACAAAGTGGTGGGTAGGATGAAATTTCTGACTCAAATGGGATGAAATCAACAAGAGAGCTGAGCCCACTATTTCAGTACCTGCTCTTCTGGAGATGAATGCATCCTTCATGTGGCCAGAGGAACAACACTGCCCAACATAAAATTAGGACAGACTTTTGAACGTACTTAAGCAGCAACAAGACGTAGCTAGCTACAGCTACATGGGCACTCAACTCCCATTGAAATCAACGGATGTGCAGAATTTCTCCCTGCGCTTTGATGCCCATCAGCTTCTTTAAGGCTAAGTATCTGTTCCCAGGCTTATGTTTCTAGCTCTTCCACTTAATTCCAGTACACCCTCAAGCAAATCACTTTCTTCCTCTATTTCCCCTTCAGACCCTTTTGTATTAGTTTGTTAGCTCTTCAGGGTTGTGGCTTTAGCTATATGGGATTTTGCACATCAGTTTACGACAGTGGGGTATAACCGGATCCCAAATAACACTACTTCTGAGTTGTTGCAAAAAGCTCCCACCCTTCCTGTGCATCTAGAAACCTAGAGACAAAGAGAATTTAATAGAAACACATGAAAACTGTGTCTGAATCTGGTAATGATGTTCTCAGAGGGGCAGAGGGGCTGGGGAAATGAAGTAACTCTGCCAGTTGCTCTGTTTTTGCCCCACAATCATGCAACTCAGAATATCAACTAGCTAGATGAATTGCTCTTTCACTCCTACACAGCCTCTGAAGAATTACCTAAACCACCTAAATTTTTTTACTCATAACAGTGGCTTGGTTAACGTGGTGTTATTCCACAGGGTTTGGTATTAATGACATCCTTTCAGTATATGGGGTAAAACCATGGGTGCTGCAGAAGTAATAGGAGAATCTTTGCCCAACTTCATCCCTGGAAATTCATACTAAAATCTGAAAATTACTGAGCATCATGCTCTGCTCACACACTGCTGCTAGAGACTAAGGATTATATCTGTCCTTGCTAAGGTCTCTGCAGACTCAGAACTTCAGTGCGGCGATCAGCCAAGTGCCACAAGCATGTCCTCAGCCTGCTGAGGTGGTCGAGCAACTCAGTTTTTGGGCTGAAGCTCAGTGGCTTAATCTAACGTGGTTTGTTTTGCTTGGCTGTTGCAATGGGTTTGGAGGGCACTGACAGTTGGTCAAAGCAGTTTAGCAAGCCAGATACATCTTTTGAAGTCCTTAAAACTCAGTAGCCTGTGCTCTGCCCTTTGTACTACCAGCAATCAACGTACAGGCCTGGATATAATGCAGCGTCTGCTTTCAGGGTGGATCTGTGCCTCTTGAGGAAAAAGAGGACAACAACTTTTTAGGACACTGAGAGACTAGCTAAAATGAATCTGCTACTGCGACCAAAAAAAGATATTCCCCCCACCCACCCTGTGCGCAGCGCCCTGCCACAGGCCAGCACCCTTGCAGCATGGTTGGCAGAGGTGAGTGCATCCCTGGGCATCAGCAACTTCGGTGCAAAGTTCAGCCTTTTGGCTTCAATTGCCAACACCGGTAGCTTTAAGCCAAGATGCTGGGTTTCATACTGCTGCCTCTACAGTGGAGGCAGAGAGACAAAAGGAACTACCAGGACATTAACTCCTCCAGCTGATGCAGCCTCACCAGAGCTTCCCTGACGCACTCTTATTTTCGTCGCTGACATCGGTGAACATGATCAGAGCTATGCAGAGAAAGGAAACTCCTGCCTGAAGAGGAACATTTTACCAAAGCTACTTCTTCAGAGGAACCACAATCATTAAAGAAAATAGTTGCCACAAGCAAATACTTAAAATTAGTTACTCGTAGGCTGGAGGGGAAAGAGGGACTTTTCCTTCTCTATATTTAGAAGTTTTTTAATTAGCATGTTTAAGATCTGAGTGGGAGCTTAATCATCCGTTAACAAAAGCACCCAACAACATCTGTCCTTCAGTACTGGAGTCCCACCACGTCCACAGCTCACGCAAGCCAGGGCTATTCATCTCTGCTTCCCTGCAGGGCTCCTCTCACCAACTCATTTGGAAGCACAGAGAGAAAAAGCCACCTTTACCGCAATGAAACATCCACCCCATAACACACACATTCTCACAGGTTATCTTCTTTTCTTTCCTTTCCTGCCAGAGCTGGGCTTCTGACGTTAGAATACGTGTTAAGATAGCACTACTAAAAGCCTATTTCATAGTTTAGCAAACCAACTGTGAGATAATTGATGAAATTTGGCAAAAGAGAAACAAGTCTGTCTACAGGTCAAGTGTGGAAGATTCTTCCTCCTCTTTTGTTACCCAACAGCGAATCTATGGTTTTACTGCATGATACCCCTCCCCTTCCTTTTTGTGTAAGAGCCAAACACAATTCATGTTTGCTGCTTTTCTCCCCAGAGAAAAGGGGCAGAAATCGCAAAATTTCCCCTTGATGGCCATGTCTACACAGGAGGATTCAGAGCATTTCCCAGCTCCCAAGCCAGGTGCCATCCCTGGCCATATCACGGTGGCCTAGCAGTTCGTATCAGGGGTAGGTGCCGTCCACCTGTACATCACTCCCAGGGAGAGGAGGCTGGGGGCTCAGATCAAGCAAGATTTTCTGACTGGTGGGATCACTTAAATTGAAAATCTTCTCTCCCAGCAGCTTGATATTCTGAATCATGAAGTGCATTACCAATTAATCGTCATCATCACAGGATTAGTGATGCATTTACGTTACGTTACCAAAGCCTATATTAATAACCATGTATAAATCAATTCACAAAAACCCGATCTCACAGCTTAGACTACAGACCAGCATCTGTCAAAGCTCAGGATCCCATGGGAGCCCTGACCAGGACTCAGAAATATATTGAGATCGCCAGACTTCAAAGGATATGATGCCATCAGCTCCTGCTGGGGTCTTAATTCCTTAATTGAAACAGGAAGACCAGCTTTCTTGCTTTACTCACTCTCTAGTCAATATAAAAAAGAAAAAGTTGTGTATTTTTTCTTCCACATGGGCTGTTTACCAGAATACCGTGCTAAGTTAAAAACAATACAATCACAGAGACCGGTGACAGCAGAGGAAAAGAAATGGTAAGAAGTGGGTGGGGAAAGAAGAAAAGATTTCAGCTGGTACTTGAAATTTGATGGAGGGTTTATGTGGGATTTTTAAAAAAACAAGTGGAGTCATTTTAAATTGGACCCTGAACTACACGGGGACATGGTAAAATCACAAGGGGATGAGGCAGTCACTTGTCTCATTTTAAGTAGATTAGAAGAGCCTCCGTGCTCAGAAGCACAGGCATGTGCGGCACAGGCATATAAAGACAAGTAATGCTCACAACTTGAAACAGGTACAATGATTTCAGTAGAAACGCAGACAAGATAGTTGAGAAGCACAACAGATTTACAGCCAAAAAAGGAGGGGAAAACATTCATGGCTTGGAAACAAGAAGTGGAAATGAAGGTTGTGCTTCATGCGCAATCAGTAAATAATGTATGAAAATAATTCAAGGTCAGAAAACATCCTCACTGATTATGCCCAAGGAAAATACAATTTTGATAAATTTTAGCTGATCTAGCTGACCATTGGAATTCACCAGTCTAGCTACTGAGATTTCTAAACAACTGGGTAGAAAAGAAACTTACCGCTTCATGTCCAAAATGGACTGCAATTATGAGGACATATGAGCAATCAATTGATGTCTCTTGTGCTGCCTCTGCTTTGCTGTAATCTTTTGCAATGATAGAGCTCTTACCTGTGGCTTAACAGCCAGTTTCCCGCTTGGTCATTTGGGGTCTAATGTGTCCAGCAAGTTCACATGAAGCATAGCTGGAGAGACGACGTGTTTAAATTCTTACAGAAAAGCCTCTATGACAGCACAGGTGGTGAGGAATTTCTTCTACACTACAGCTCAAGGTAGCTGCAATCCCTTCTCTAGTCATTTAGTGAAGAGTGGAGAGAGCCTGGAGGTGTTATGGAAATGATCTGAGTGGACTGATGTTAATGATGCGATTATACTATATGCTTTTGTGAGAGCAGATGACCTTAAATTGCAGTTGAGTCCAAATTCTTTCATTATTTACATAGCCAGAGTGCTGGGCACCAATTCCCTAGAAAAGCAGGGATTCGAGTATGGGGAGGAGGAAGGAGGAAGGGGGAAATGAGGGTGGTAAAAAGGGAGTTGCTCTTGAGATTTGCTCCTGCAGATAATAAGGATACGACTGACTTGACCTACTTGGCACTACAAACTCACTTGATCTTATCTCCCAAGGGTAGTGTAAATGCAGCCACATATTGGCCTTGGACAGGAGGGCTGGGTAGGACCCCATACAGCTATAATGCTTTTATTCAAGTGGTAGCATAAGAAATTTATTAGTTAAGGGTATTTTATTTTCTGATGACATAAAGATGATCCATGATCAGTTGTCATGATTTTGTTTAGCTTCATTTCAACAAAGGACAATCATGGCTTGCTCAAATTTCAGTAAACAGCATCCGCTATCAGCAGAGGCAAGGTAACTGCTGTGTATCTTTCCACGACACAGTATGTATACCAAATGAGAAGAAAAAAGCAGCAAAGTTTACTTAATTGGTCTGCATTGAGCATGTATGTATAGCGAGTATGTATAGGAAGGCTTTGAGCAAGACAGGATCTGCAGGGAGCCCTGGGAACCCCATGGGGACAGCTGAGCACTCCAGCTTCATCACCAAATGAGGTTCTCAGTAAGGCTAGGTCAGAAGGACAAACTCAAATTCAGTACTGGAACTTGATTTTGTACAGAGTCAGTATAATTACTGAAATCTCGACCCTATATTTACTCAGTTTTCCATCAGCAAAAAACCCAGCAAACAAAACCATAAACACACAAAAACAACAACAAAAAAACCTGGCCACTGCATTTGGTGTGCATTCAGCTGAAGACAAATATGAAGTAAAAAGTAAAATGGATTTGTTTCTGAAAATCTAACCCTTTGAAAAGAATATGATCTACTGCTCATTTTGCTTTTTCTTAATACACAACAAGCAAATTCTCTTGTGCTGTTACAGGGAAGTACATTTCAGGGAAACAAAGTCCTGAGGCCTGAAAAAAATACAGAGTTGTTCTCAGTATTCATGCTTAAAAATAAAATAAAATAAAAAAGATAAAGATCATCAAATCACTGTGCTGTATGGCCGCTGCATATTTATTATTTGAAAAATATAAACGGACTTAGTCTGACTGAATGTTGCTTTCTAGCTGGCCACTCCAGATGACTTCTGGGACGTTTGGCTCTGAAATTAGTAAAGGTGATGACCTGCAAAGTACAGGATGGGTGGTACTTCAACATGCCTGTTCTGTAGCCTCTCCCACTGGAAGAGATTGTGGCGCTTAGTGCACAATGGGATCCGAGGGGCCAGGAGGGAAGAATACCTCCCGCTGCTCTGAGAAGAGATGTACTTCACATTGTGTTTAGACGGCAACACTGACCTCTGCAAGGGGGATGCCGCTTCCTTGCCATTACAATGTCTCAAAAAAGGGAGCGCATACGCAATCCTTCCTGTGCGTTCTTCAATTGTACCCTGTTTGTTTCCCTAAGAAAAGAGCTTGTGAAAACGAGTCATATTAAACAAGGAGTGTACAAGGGAACAGTTCCTCTTGGAGTAAAGTAAAGCAGAATTTTGCAGAGCACTTAAAGGGGCGATACTTATTTATTGTGTACGTTGGAAGCACATAATACTGTTTAGTGAGAATTCTATTCCCCCAGTGGTAAAAAGCTGTTAGACCCTGGAAGAAACAAGCGTGTACAGATTAAAAACTTATTTTAATCACTGCTACTATGTAAAAAGAACATATTCAGATTCTGCAGGAGTCAAACAGGCAGCTGTCCAGTTTGTTTCATGCAGGGTAGCTCTGTGATTAGTTACAGCGTGCACGACAATGGGGAGGGGGGGCATCATTCTTTATACCCTGGATTAAATATCAAGACAGGAAATATGGACTGGAATTACATCAGACCAGACCAGCCGCGTGCATGAAGTCACTAAACAAATCTGCGTCTTGCCCTAAGCTCTAGTAAATCAGACTGTTGCTTGTTATTGTTTCCCCCTCCAACCTTCCTTCCCCCGAACACAACCCACCCCTTCTGTCTGCTAGTAGACAGCTGGTGTGACGCAGAATTTTAAATCTCATGTTTTTGTGCCAGGCCCTCTCCTGACTCCGGGTTACAGGCTGAAACACTCGGATTACTGTTGAACAAGCCTAAACATGGCGTGAAAAAAGTGCTGCACAAAGATGCAGTGTTCCCTTTCCAAAAGAAGGTTCCCTTTCCCATCCCTACCTCCCAACTACCCCCTCCTTCAGCACACCGGTAGTTTTTTTAAAATTATTCAAGCCCTTTAGCGACACTGCTTTGCGTAGCGAGACAGGACTGCTATTGTCCTGACAATGCCTCCTCATTAATAGACTAATTATTAAATGTCACTCTTAGTAAAAGGCAACATTTAAAATTCTTGTGAAGAGCTGATGCTCTTTTTCTGGGCTTCCCGGTACTCTGCATTCCTCCAGCAGCAGGGACGTTACAGAGGGAAGTCACCTGAACAGCACCGGGCCTCTGGGACAGCCAGTGCAAGCCTGTCTGCAGAGGAAAAGTGGTTTCACAGAGGCTCCTATCCTCAAAATTGCTGGTTGCTGCGGGGCTCAGCACCTTCAGCAGGCTGCCAGCTACTTTGTCAACACTGTTTCTGTATCACTACAACATTATTCTCTGCAGAGAGCAAAGAAGGTTGCGCATCATTTCCTTCCTCCATCCCTCCAGGCATGAACGACATGGGTGTGATGGGTCACCGCTGGCTCCCCCGAATTAGACATGAGGGCAGACAGAAGAAAGAGAGGAAGGAGGAGAGGTGGCATCCGCCGCCACCGTCTGCAGCTCAGAAACACTGGCCTGCGGTCTTCAGTGTGGGAATTCCTCGCCACACAGGGGGAAACTTCAGGAGAGGGAACTGGGACTGATGGGTGGGTGGATGGGAACAGGCGTTGAGCACGCATACAGAGAATGGAGGAGGCTGTGCAAGATTTCTATTCCTTAGGGCCCTACTCCATGCTGTCACCAGCTGTCTCACAAGTATGTAGATGCCACAGCAACCATGGCGGGGGNGTCTTCAGATGCCTCAGATATAAAGACGTATTTAAATAAGCAAGTCCTGTCCTTTCCACATACCAGGTGACATAGTCGTGGCAGCGACTCCAGTTCTTAAAAGTTTGGTTGCTGTAAGGGAGGGGCCACTTCCTTGCCTCTGGCCCAGAAGAGGAGCAGATCTGCCTCCATAAGGTAAATAGGTAATTCAAAATGCAATTTGATGTTTCATAGATTGGGAGGCTATGTGGGACCATTACAATAATTTATTCCAAGTTATTCAGCAAATTTGCATAACTCAGGAATTTCATTCTTCTCCATTTGCAAGAAGATATCTTCACCGCAGTTGAGCTAATTAGAAACAGGTCTTCTAGAGATTGCTGAGCGTTTACACAAAAGCCTTTCTCTGCAAAGCACTTTAAAGGCGCTCTCTATATGACATGAATGAATTCATCTACACATCCAGTCAAACTGCATCCAAATCCATAGGCTCTCTGCACCTGGAACACTAGTGTAAAGAGGCAAAGGAAAGATGACTGCCCAGGCAGCGCTAATGGGAACACTGGGAGGGAGAATTTTGGTTGGTGTTACAATGATAATGTGGTCAAGATACCAAAGAAAATTCCACCATCCTTTAAAAACCAAAGCAATGGCCTCCTGGAGACCCTATTTCACCTGAATGAAGACATGCTCAGAGGGTGACACAGAAGCAGCGTTTTGTGCAGCATTTGTAACCAGAGGTGTTCTTGCAGTATCCAGGATTTCTTTCAAGGCCTGCCATTAAAATCTGACTGAGGCAAAAAAATCCTGAGCTATTTTAATTTGGAAGTAAAGAAATCTAACAAATGTTTACATGTAGGGATATGAAAAACTCACAGGACTCTCTCTTTCCCCACCACCACCTTTTTTTTTTTAAATAAAATTCTTTCTGGTTCTCCTCTCCACCCTTTTTATGAGTCAGTAAGCTCTTTGTAGCTGATCTCCCAGCTCTCCCCTCCCAGCTTCCTCTCCTTCCACTTTTCAAGCAATTCTGAAAAAAAGAGAGTTCTCCCATCTGACTGTAGCTGTCCCTGCTGCATCAATATGTGTATAGGAGCATATTTAAATTGTGTATTCAGACTCTTTGCTTAGCAGACACCAGTAACTGCTTACTGCTAGTGAATCCCAGAAAACCAGCTGCTCCACAGGAGGCATGGGAGGAAGTGTGATCTGAGCATCATTTACAGCAACCATCTGAATTGCTCAGCCTTGCAAGGGGGGTTATGCTCTGCTTCTGCTCCTCTGCCCTTGAATGCTTGCTGTAGCTTGTGCCGTGCACTCGGCAAGGACTCCCTGCATGCCACAGCTGTAGCTCAAGGGCTCTGTACAGTCTTAGCTGTTAAAAATTGAACGTATCTTATGTTTAATTTGTGCTAATCTTGGTGTTGAAATGAGATTTGCGCCCAGCCAGGATTCGTGCTACAGATGGATATTGTGCAACTTTCTGTCTTGGCTAGGAGTTTTGTGCATGAATAGTATCTGTCCCTAGGAGTGTAAGAAATCACTCCTAAAGTGATGACACAGACCTACTAATAGCCATTCAAAGTGTCACATTAATAACAAAATGACTCCACAGCTTGACAGATATGGGGAAAAAAAGCATGGAACTTATCATACACGTCTATATGCATCTTAATAACTAAATTGTGTTCTCCATCTCTTTCTCCAAGAAAGATTATGACAATCCTCTCCTGCTGCATGCCTAAGCTCACATGGACTTCTCCACCTACTGTCACCAATTGCCAGGTGTGGAGGTCCTCCCAAAGACAGCAAGGCAGGTTGCTGCGACATGAAATGGACTCCTTGGCAGAGACACAGCCTTTCAAACCTCTTCTTGACAGAACTATGGCTCTCTGAGAGCTCTGTGTGCACCTTCTTGGCCAGGAAAAGTCAAAAATCTCCAACATGGACATTACCAATTTTTTAGAGGAATCCTGATTCCACTGAGGTCAGCCAGCTGAGTTTATTACCACCAGGTTTCACCAGAGTTTGAGCTGCAGTCCTAATCTACTGCAAAACTTTAATTCTGGTTTCTTTGTATTTATAATCACACCTACAAATGAATCTGCTTTTCAAATATCCAAGACAACTGCAGACAAGTTTTGGCAGAGGCCTGGAGCAGTACTGAGTCTGCTGGAGGAAGGACTATTGCTCTATCTACAATTCAAATCTAAGCACAAAGTTGGGCTTAACACTGTGGCAGAAAATTTTGCACTGTCACGGGGCTAAACAACTTTTCTCAAGTCATCAACTACTTGGAAAACCTAGCTTTTCAAAGAGAACAAAAGAAAAAATGCTCCAAAGACCAGGAACTGGATTCTAATTTCACCCCCACAAATGCATTATCATCGATGACGCTGTTCTTTCCAGTACTTACAGCACAGGTCAAGAGATCAAAAACAGCCTTATGAATCCAAACAAGCCCTTCTAGAAAACTTTCACTTTATTCAAATCCCCAGTGTTTTGAGAGCAATTCACAAGTGTAGAGGTATGTTTCACAGCTGCTACAGTGTTTTAATGGGTCAGCCCGAATATGTGAACCTCAATCTTCCCTCATCTACCAGTCAAGATCAGAGTCAGACCATTGCCATAATTTTGAAGGGGCTGAAGTGATTTTTTGATAGAAGAAGACAAGAAAGAATGGAACAGGAAAATCTCACAAGAATTGTAGGAAGAAAAAGAAATACACGAAACAAAAATCCTTTCAAGGGCTGAGTTGGGTTTAATATAGTGTTTGAATCCACCAGAAGCTGGCAGATTAGGAGATGAGCTGGCCTCACAGCCTTTAAAACACGCACATACACACATGCAGTGGATTTTTCAGTGTTATCTTCCATCGGGTTTTGTTTCTTTCTGCACGGATTCCTATCCCACAGAGACAGTTTTAAAAAAGAATTCCAGAAAGAGACTCTTAATTTCCCTTTGACCCAAGGTTTAAATTCATCTTCCCCAAAATAACTTCTTTCATATCCTTGTTTCCTATGCAGGATTGCAGGCTTTACAGCAGTGATATTTGAAAAAGCACTGAATTTAATATTATAGAGGGAGGCTCTTGCTTCTACGACAGACTGTGGTCTTCTTTTTATGGCTGCTGAAATAAATAATTGCTTTTTGGGCTGCAGGTATGATTCATCTGTACTACATCCAGAAGAATAAAAGGTGGGGTTTTTATGATTATGGCAAAAACTAGAGAGTGTATATTATTTCTTAGTCAACATTTTAGTATTAAACACAAAGTCGTCTCTCTTTTGTTACCTACAGGACTCATCTATTGATTTAAGATTCAAATAAAAGTCACTGGGTGGAACAAAGTAACGGAAGGACTGTGGCAAAATGTATCAGTGTACTGAATTACTGCACCTCCACACACTGTACTTTCTAATTAACTTTTTCTGAAGTTGCTGCTCTGCTATTTATTAGAATACATTCTCTCCTCTGCCCATTTGCCAGCCATGAGATTAGCAGCTGGCAGTTCCCCTTGCCCCCTCAAGGACTGTACTGCAGGCAGTATAAAAGAAGCTGTTATGGGTTAGTCTAATGGTAAAAAAAAAATCAGCCCTTCCTCACACTACTTGGAGAACAGTATTATGGATCAACCAGACCTGGACAAACCTTAAAACTAGTTGAGTCTGTCATACCCACAGAGTATCTCGCTCAAGCTAAGAATCTCTAGGCCATGCTGGAGCGCTGCCAGCACTTCCAGCACGTATCCAGCACCCACCCACTAACCAGTGCAACCTTCTTAATCCTCCTAGGAATTGTGACAACCACACGAAAAGTGGAGTTCAGACCTAAGAGGCCTACAGGGAGGTTTCCTGACATGGTTCTCTGACAAATAATCCCTGTCTATGCTCATTAGAAAAGCTAAACAAGACGGGGTGGCAGCAGCTGTATTTAAATATGGTTGAAGGTAGCGCAGTCGTGCTCCCTGGGCAAACAGGGCTTCAGTTTAAACCTAGATCCTCAGGAGGTTCAGGAGGACTGAAACCAAGAGCAAAGACAGCCCGAGTGGCTCTCTCACCTCCGGAAACAAATTAGCATATTCATATTTTCCACTTGAAAACTAATTTACACATTTCCTAACAAAGTGGTGCTTTCTGAGGGGCTTTTTTAACCTCTGCTATCTGCTGCCAGCTAAAATATTTGGGGACAAAGCCCACTGTGTAGAGCGTGCCTCTGGAATTGAAGGGAGCCTTCTGTACTCCTGTTTACGATGGTCACATAAATGAAAATGAAGCAGATCAGGATACTGTCACTGGCAGAACCAGCTGTTCTGTATGTGACATTTTTCAACGAAGGGAACCTAAAAATATCATAGAGCGCATACAGATAAGACAGGGAAACAGATAACTGAGCGGTGGCACTCAAACACTTGCCAGATCATCTTCAGTCACCAAGGCTCCATGTTTTCCTGCGAAATCAGTTCCTGCTTCACCATTTAATGCAAGAACAAACCTGGATCTTACACAAATGTTTGCACGGGGACCTCTTCTCTGTCGATAGGATGCACAGTGCTTTGCAGAGGAAGCTGAGGATATATCCTAAGTGCTGAAATATTGTTCCAGACCTTCAACAAAACCACGAAGTTTTTAAAGACATTGATTTACATGTGTTTCTGTCTTCTTTCCCCATCAGATTTCTTAGACCAATTCTACATTGATAGGTTTGAGCAGGAGAGTCCAAAAAATGGGTTCAAAGTCAAGCATTCCATTTGAGTCACAGTTTAGAGATTGCTGCTGTTCATAATGTCATCTCTGGCAGCATGAGGAATTACTGCACTGAGAATGAAGGGATTTATTATGTATTTAACAGTCTAACATCATAATCCCAGCTACAGGGAAGAAGGTTGAAGTCCATTTTCTCACCTATCCTTCTGCAATCCTTAAAGCATTGCAGGGGCACCCAGCAAATGCCAATGATGCTGCTACTTCTGTAACAGCTAGAAACCAAGGTTTTATTTTTCTGCATAAAAGCAACGAAAATCAAACCAAAAATATCTCCAAGCTGGGTCTTCAGCTGCTGTAAACTAGCACATCTCTACTGAAATTAGCAAAGCTCTTTTGAAGAATGCAGAGGCATATATCCATGCCATCAGTCACGACACCTAATCCTAGCATTGAAAAGGGCTTCAGAGCTTTCTCCCTTCTTGAGAAATCAGGAGGTAACTGAAGCCACTTCATGGAGCTTTAAGAGTCCTAATTACAGATGGGAGTTCACAGTCCCACAGCCAGGGCTCCAACTGCTAAAACAAGAACGCCCCAACACAGCCATCACTGCTTATATCTCCCCAGAGAAACAGTCAGCTTAAAAAGCAACCATGCAGTCCTATTTTGAAATCAGGTCTCCAAGCTCTGCTTCTAACAGTGCCCTGTAATGAGTCCCACCTAATCATAACCGGCACGTTTGCAGCGCAGAAGGTCCTGAGCTTAAAAGAGTGAGTTATCAGCAATCGCAAAAGAGTGGAGGGCAGACTTATGTGTAACTTCTGAATATACACTGTCCAAGCCTGGAGCTGAGTAAGACAAGTTTGAATAACAAACTGTCTTCTGGACAGGATCCATGGGCCAAGGAAGACTGAACCTCAGTCTCAAGGGACTCAAGACCCTTTTTCTGGCAGCAGCAGCTATTGAGAGCCATAAGCAAACAACCAACACATCCATAAGAAACACAGCTTCTTGCAGGCTGAGCTTGTCACCCTTCATGGGTGAGCACTGCTTCACAATAAGAGGCAACTGTTCAAAGGCAGGCCCTGCGTGAGAAAACAAATGGACAACCCTGCAGCCCAGCAGCAGCCAAGGAACCGAGGAGATGCGCTCCTGAATTAAACACACGCTCAGCAAGAGTGCATGTATACACCAGTGGCTGGCAGCCCAGCAGCAGCCAGGGAGCGAGAGCACGTGTGTGCTTGTGGGGACAGGGAGGCATGGGGTGGTGGGGAGGCACGACTTGCACACAGCCGCACTGCTGGGAGGCAGGGAGTCCTCTGGCAGCCAAGAGGGGAAGCCCCATCTGAGAATCCCTGAAGGGATGTGAAGCTGCTCCAGTCTGATTCATTTATGATGACAACAAAACTCAGAAGAGGGTCTGTTTCTGGGAGGTCCCTGCTGCAGGGGAAGCTGGTGCATTCCTTCCCAGGGAAGGCAGGACCCTGATGGCTGCATGTCCGGTGCACGCAGCTGTTTTGCTGGAGTGAGCTCCTACAAGGAGAAATCTGGAGTAAACCTCTCCCTGACATTGTGGCATGACATAAGAAAAAAAGGGCAAAATGGTCAGTTCTCAACTTTCGAGGTTTTCTCCTGAGAGTTTCAAATACCTCTAATGGTACCTTTGCCCTGGGAACAGCTTATTCAGAAACTTTTCCTGAAAGTTTATTAATAATAAACCACTAAAAGATTCTTTTCTAAGCTGTGATTAGACCTAAATTCATATCTAACAGGTCATGTATAAAAGACAACATTTATTTCATAGATCCCTCGTTCAAGACACCCAAATATTTTGCCACAGATGACTTACTGCCCAGCGAGGCAATTTATCACGTTCCCTTAAACCTGAGAAAATACTGTACGTCCACTGACTTGACTCTCTTATGAACTGCTGCACGGAATCATTAAGCCATGAGTATGTACATGCCAAGTAAAAACACTTCAGTAATGTTGTTGCATTAGTATTTTAGCTCATTCTTAAACAGTAAAGGCAAAAGGAACCTATGTATGGCCTAAGAACCATTGCCTCATATTGCTATGCTTACAAAGCAACCAGACTGTCCTGACCAAGAAACCACGTCTTAGAGAAATACATAAGGGAGAGGAGAAGGAAATCCTTCCACTGCACTCCAGACATAAATTCAGTATCTTTTCTGGCTCTTAGTGCAATACATGACTCATGTCACAACAGATATCCGGCTTCAGCCTCCCAAAAACCTGCCCTTTGCATGCTGTCCAAAAGACCTGCATATTCCTTGAAAATACACACCCTGTGCCCAAACCTCCAAAGGCCAACCATCCTGCAGGACAGAACTGTACAGACTGCTTAAACAGAAAATATACTACATTAGGACAATTTGAAAAGAGTCTCAGCTTAACCACCCCTTTGCAGCCTTTGGGTTTCCATTCCTATCCAGGGAATGGAAGCAGCCCCTCAAGCAGGCTGAGATGGGGTGAAAATTTAAAAAGTTCCTTTCCTTACCCCCTGAAAAAGTCAGGTTGACAAGAGGTGATGAATATTGGTTTGTCCACTGAGTCACCGTGAGAAAACACACCAGCTGGCACTGGGGGTGGGAAGATGGGGATGAAGGTACCAGAGTTGCCACAGGTGAAGTCCTACCACGGAGATGTTCAACCCAATGCTGAGCACCCGAGACTCTTTAAATCACCACAGCCCTTCTCAGTTAAGTAGCTGGGTATCTGCCTGCTGCGGAGGGCAACTCCTCAGATGGCTTCAGCCAACACTGTGCTCTCTCTCACTACCTGTTTAACACTGCTCTGGTAGCACTGTCGTGCCTTGTCACTCATTCCTGGGTCATACGGCTGCTGGTGTATCAGGCGCAGCAGAGAGAGGCATCTTCTCAAGTAGTATTTGGTTTCTCCAGGATGAAGCATCTCATTTAAGAGTTAATTAAGATGACTGTGCACATCTAATTGTTTTTCTTACACATATAGGCATGCATAAAAACGGACAAGAAAAACCATGAAACAGGATGCCAAACCTCAGTTTGCAACCAGTTTGTGTGTATGCATGTGCTAAAAGCCTCCATAAAATGGCTGGGAATGGAAAATCTTCTACAGTCTTTAATTAGAGCAGAACACATTTCAGTTTTCATCTGGTGATCAAGAAGTCTACAGAGAATCTATCTCCTCTCCAGGCAAAGAAATCTTTACACTCAGAAGGAGAAAGGATACATTTGTTACACTCACACGTGCTGCCAACAGAGAGGGCTATACTGAAAAACAGCCTAAGGTTTAGTTATTACATATCTAGAATAAGTCTTACAGTTTTGCCAAATTTCCAAAAGGAAGAAGAGACCGGAGCTTGATGTATAATATGCAGACACTGCCTTGTACTAACAGCGGGAGAGATCCTGAACTACTATGATGCTGAAGAATTATCTATGAACTTTAGGTGTAATCCAAAACAGCATGCTCCTAAACTCTGTATTAGACAGAAATTCAAGAACTCCTAATACTAAAGCATGGCACAGACTTGAAAATAAGAGGGTTTGTTTTGTGTGGCTGTTCTGTTTGGAAGGCTTACAAGACAGCTGTCATCTACTTTGATTAAGTTCCTTCACAAAACAGGCTTCCTGGAGTGACGCCTTGAAATACATACATATTCATGCACATCTCTTAGACTGCTTGGAGTCCTACAGAAGTTTTGGATATGCTTTACAAAATATGCCATCGCTGCTCACACAAAATAACACTGAACGAGCAACTCAAGTTTAAGTTGGACCCATTTGTTTTCAGTTATTAACCTACTATTTCTAGTTTTCTTCCTTCTGCCGTTTCCTAGCCTTCTTGCTGCCTTACCTCCTCCTCTCTCCCTTGAGGGCTGAAATTTTAATAACTCTAACATGTGAAGCTGAAGAAAAAAAAAAAAAACACACAAAAAAAAGCCATCCCCCACAAAACACCGAGTTCTGAACACAGGGAGGGATGCAGATTAACATGGTAATGTTCCTCTTTGCCTTGGCCAAAAACTGATAGAAAATAAATGCTGTACTGCCAGTAATGGATCTTATTGCTGGTAGACAGTATGCTACATACTGAGAATCTGAAAAAGATGCCAGACATTGACTCTAAATAAGCCATTACAAACTCTACAGCCTATAAACTTTTACTTTTCTGCAGTGCCAAGTTTTTCTTTAAGCACCGGTACTTTTTTCCTACTCAGGAGGCAGTGTCCCATCATTTCATGGCAAGTCAGGCTTAATGTATAAATTAGTAAGTACAATCCAATCCACAGAACTTGAATTTGCTGCCGTTACAAATGCTGTTAGAAATGTTTTCCAACTGTGCCTTCTCTCCCTATTTTGTCCTTATTAACCATGTCCGTGACAGAAATGGTTTACATTTACAGGGGAAAAGAAGTCTTCTGTATGTTGCATCTAAGGGTAAGGTTACTGAAAACAGACAATCCAATTCAGTACCTTTTAAGCTATAACAAAACTTTTCTAGTATAGCAGCTAAAGTAATTAGCATCTCAGTAACTGCTTGTATCTTACAATGCCTCATTAATGCCACTTCTACATTCCCACTGGAAAATGTTTGTTCAATGTAACAAGCAGTTCAATTTAAGGAAGCAAATGGATCTTTTGCTACGATTAAGTCACTGTATTTATGGAGAACAGGTGTGGAAACTCTTGGGAGATTTTGAAGGTACCGGCAAGAAAGGAAAAAGAAAGTGCTACAATAATTTTGACAATAGGAGGAAATGGGAGAAGGATATGGAAAAAAAAAAAAAGTACTACTTACAAGCCTCGGAGACGGAGCCAGATTTTCTCTATTTGCTCTGGCTGTAGGTATTTCAGAGAGTTGCTCTCAAATTCTTCAATTTCCTTAGTCGGTGACTCCATAGCTGCAGGTTACCGCTTTGGTTAAAGCTCGGCGAGGACGGATGCTGCCCCCCACACACGCACACGCTCCACCTTTATCGCTGCCCGGGAGCGGCCAACATTTTTGGCAGCCTCTTCTCCCCCCTCCCCACAAGCGGGGCCGCGTGGGCAGCCCGTGAGCGCTCAGGTGTACGTGGGGGGCAGCTGCGCCAGCACGCCACCATCCTCGGGCTGACCGAGGGGATTAGAGGCTCATCTCCAGATTGAAACCCGCACAGATTTTTTCTTTTTCCTTTTTTTTTTTTTTTTTGTTTTTTAACAATAAGCCAAGGATACAATCAGTAATACCAGCTGAGGGATCTTTATCAAGGGAGGAGGGGAGGAAAATCCCTTGCTGACAACTGAGCTGTCTGCACGGGCAGCCGGGGAGTGGGGCGGCTGCACGGGTCCCAGCGCTGCACGCTGCCTATGAGGCTGCTCCCCACCACCGCCAAGCAAGTGGCAGCCCATGGTCCCTCCGGGCTCGCTCTCCCCCGCCCTGGAATTATATTTTTTTCCCCACTTACCAGCCGCGCTGTCGACAGGCTCAAAACCTGACAACTGAGGAAAAAGTCGTCTGTCAGCATAGCCCAGGCACGGCTTCTCTCTCTGCCTCCCTCTCTCCCGCACACACACAAACAGAGGCGCGAGAGAGAGAACAGGCAATTGAAGAAAGGCTGGCTCTGATTAAAAACCCAACCAAGCCAAACCATTTAAAAAAAAAACAAAAAAAAAAAAAAGAAGGGAAAATTACAGAAAGTGAGCGACTCACTCCTGGCAAACAGCCATCTGCTTCATTGCAGTCAGCCTGCTTTCCTGAGAGCACGACGCACAGCACAGGCTGCAAGGCTTCAACTGGGGCAAAACCCACTCGTAAAATAAACAAATCAGTAAAGCGCCATTGCCTAAAGCCCCCCAAAACACAATACGGGAAGTTTGGACACTGAAGAGACATCGAGCCCACCACGTTAGTCACGGATATATCAATGCCTTTCAATAAGAACCACAAACAGTATATTAAAGGAGAATACCTTATTCATAATGCATGAGGCTTGAAACAGGACCTATGGATCAAACTCAAGAGGTTTGCACAGGGGAGGTTAAAACCCCAGTTCTGCAATAGGATGCCTGCCTCTGGGTCCCCTGGGGGACCCCCGTACTGACCCCAGGCGCAGCAGGGACCGAGATACGGGGCGTCCCTCTCCACACCTGCGGGGTTCCTGCTCTGAGGAGGAGGAAGGACAGGGATTTCCTTCATTGCATCGACCCAATCAATCACCTCTCAAACTGCCAAGATCCCCTGCATGCATCTCTCTAGTTAAGGTTATTGATATGGTGCCGAAGACACTAGAGCAGAAAATAACTGTCAAAACATTGTCCTAACCTTAACACATTTTGTCACGTATTGCACAAGTTGCCTCTTGAGAAGCAGAGCCTGAAACAGAGGAGTTTGCCATGTGAGGGAAGACAGGCGCCCGTGAAAACATGCTTGCTGGTGACGACTTCCAACTCCGGTTGTGCAAGTCCACACACCAACATTCTGAGTAGCTTGAGGAAATGTGAAGAATGCATTAATTAGTCTAATCAAGCAAGCCCCTGTTTAAAGGGCTTAAATCAGTTCTTAGTCACATAACTTGACTACTCCAAAATCTAGCAAGGCAAAGTAAAAACAGACCATCCTGCCTGCGCAGAGATTCTCCACCCTCATGGGAAGAAAAATAAAATTGCAGATTTATGTATCTATACAAAATCAGTGGGGTGTCTGCTTTAGGATCTGTTGAGCGCAAGCAGGCATACAACTGGGCTCAGGCTCTGATACTGTGCTGGTGAGTTCGTGCAACGATTTACCAATTCACTCCTTTGTTTCTGCATATTCAAGAGTGCTTTTCATACACAGGAAAACTAGAAACCTTGCACCCATTAATGGAAAAGGCAGTTTTCACTGGGGCGGGGGAAGGGGGCAGAGGGAAGAAGAGTTAAAAGAAGTTTTGAGGTAAACCCACAAATCTTTAAACTTTTCTTCCAAAGTAGAAAAAGTGCCAGGGTTCATTTTAATTCCAGTGAGATTAGACATGGCTCCATAAAAAGTTATATTGTATTGACAGAAAGAGAATAGCCTATACTGAATTAAAGCTTACAATATTAGAGTTTTACCAACTTTGTGGCAATTTTGACCTTGTCAATAAGATGACCCAGAAGTTCAGTCACATGTTTCATAGATGACAGGTAATCATTTCCCTACTCCTTATCTCAGTGTCTCTGCCTGAGAATCAGCACAACATTACCACCTACCTATATGAAGGATGGCAAGTTCCACTGATGAGGAGAATGTAGGGGCAAGGCATTATCATCATTCATTATTCCTGCATCATTTTGCCAACGTGCATACAACATGCATTTGATTATTAGACTTTTCCAAATGCAAGCCATGCCATTTAAGGAAACCTGATTTAGCTTTCAGTAATTCATGCAAATCAGAGATGCTGAGACTTCTATTTTGCTGTAGGAGGCAAAGCTCCCTCCCCTTTAGAGGTGATATTAATAAAAAAAAAAAAACTAAGAAAAAAACCCTTACACAAAAACCAGAGGCAGGTATTCAACCCCATGGACACGTGGCCTACCACAGTTACATAAAGCAGCCGGCAGAACAAAAATTCCCATTTACACTTCAGTTTTTCCTGTATACCTCTTTCAATTCTATTGCCGGATGCAGAGAATTGCGTTTTTCCCCATTCAGCATTAGCCAGAGGCATTTTCCATGAGGTTTCATTTATTACTAGGAATCGCCATTGGAACAGAGATGTATTACCAACATGCCACAACCCGTACACTTTTCAAATAACATTTTCTCTTGCAACAATAAACATATCAACTCCAGCTCATGAGTAAAACATAAGTCAACAATCTGATACTGGAGTAAACTGTATGTCTGTACCTTACCTGTACGTTATCTATTTAACCGGTGACTCATTCTTTCGCTCAGTAATAATCAGCCAGTCGAGATTAGCAGAACCCAGGTGCTTTTCACCTTCATCATGATATTATTTACTATGCAAATTATACCTTTAAAATACCAGATAGTGCCAGAAACAATGCATACATAATGACAGAAGAGAAAAAGTTATGAAGGAAGGCAAGGAAAGAAATATTTTCAGGTGCTATCTAAAAGGACATAGAGAGGGATGAGAAGGAAGTTACTATAGACTGCAGAAATATCAGAAAAAATTATGAACTAGAGTTTGAAGAAGACAGACACACAGGGAAGAGAGATTAAGCAGGTAGAGATAGCAAGGTGGAGAGAAGAAAAAAAGACAATTAAGAGATTCTGTGCCAGGCTCCACGGATTTAAGAACTAAACTAACATTGAGTGGATCTTGTTAAACAGGTGATACAGGAGAACTTAGATATCCTCCTGGACTTGGATGGTGCATGGCCTTTTGTTTCACTGTAGTTTGACCTCCAAGAGTTTGGGATCACAAGCTACCAAATACAAGGACTGTGCATTCTGATAGTTAATTGCAAAAACAAACAAACCAGGGAAGTTGAGACAGGAGCCAAATCAGGAGAATGCAGACAAAAATGCCGTTGCACTCCACTGCTGAGGAAACTGAGGGCTGGACCAATATAATGTCCCAGCAATGATATTTATAGGAATTATGGGCAGAGATAGGGCTCATAGTGTTTGCAGGAAACAAGGTGATATGCAAAACATGAACTGGAAGAGGAAGGAGCATTGGCAAGAGCGACACCAGTGTTGGAGCCCATGGAAGCAAATGCACAGGCTAAAGGCACCCACAGAGGAATCAGAAACAGTCTGAGGATGCTACTCCTGGCAAAGGCAAACATTTTTACAGTTATGACACTTAGCTGAAGGAAGTTGAGACAAAGACACCAGTTTATCTGCTCAATGCAGGCAGAGATGGCACTGACGAGACAGTCATGATACAAGGTGGCTTCCTGCCCTGTTTGATTTAGTGTTGTGACACAGTTTGGAGCTGGGGTAGGAGAGAGCTCCCTAGTGAGATCCCACAGCAGCACCACTGTGATGACAAAATAAAAGAAGCTAATAGCAAGAGTCTCTCCCCTTCGGTTCCCATTACCTCTCCATTTGTCTTTGCTTTGCTAAGAAAAAGTCTAGACTAGAAAAACGGTCACGTGGGACTTCCTGGAAGTAAAGTTTCCTTCCTTCTTTAACAAAATTTACATTACACTAATACTTTTTTTCCTCCCATGATAACAGAAACTTCAATAATTACTTAGAGGCAACAAGGAAATTGAGGCAGTTGAAGCACCATGAAGATCCTACCTGTTACCTGGGTCTGTTACACCACAAACGCTTAGCATCTCATGCAGTCTGGTTGCCTGCACCCTGGAGGTCACCTCATCCTTGTAATGATGTTCAACCACAAGCCTTCAACGCTAGGTCTAATTTTGTGATAGGTGCCAGCAAGACAGCAAACACCATGACAGTGGTTGTAAACTGTTATGAACTTGTCTCATCAGTACCTGCCATGAATACATATCTTGCTTACCTTGACCTTAAATTGATGGCTCACCTCATAGTGAGCAAGAGTAGCTTCCAAAAGGATGAAGCTATAGGCTGAGCAAACAGCACTGCTTCAGCTATTGCGCTCGTGTTGCTGCAGAGAGGCAATGAGTCACAGGCACATAGCAAGTCGAGCTCCAAAAGGCAGGAGTGGCACCATCTGGTTCACTCCATTTACAGTGCTTTACTATCATGACCGTCATTTGACAGACGCAGCAGTAAGCCACCTCCTGATGGACTAGCCATGTCTTCAAAGCAGAGAAAAGCTGAGGTGACCAAAGTCCACCCGCCAGTCAGAGACATCTGTTGTCCAGCCTCTGGCAGGTGAAGGCTGTGCTGGGAGCAGAGACAGGGCTGTGCTTTAACCTGCTGTGCTGCATCCAAGCACCTCCCCAAGCTGTTCCTCAAGAGATGCAAGAGGGATCCAGGACACTGCTGCTTCCTCCAAACAACGTTTAGCCCAAGGGAGAGACTGGATTTCCCTCTGATGCTCTATTACCTGGCACGAGGTTCTGAGCCCTGGAAGCAGCTTGCTTAGCTCCTCCGCTTGCCTGTGGGAGAGGAGCTGGGACACCTGCCCTGGACAGCTTTTGCACGCTCCCTTTCTAGGGCACTAGGTCAACTCTGACAGCGACAGCTAAGGGTGAAGAGCAACGCCTCCCAGGCAGGCCAAACAAGCCATATGCTGGCTGCCTCCTTTATCACAGTGCATAGATTTGGGCAAATGGGGGCTGCGCTCTCTTTACCTCCCCTTCCTCAGTCCAGGACCATACTTGCTTTCATGCTAAAAGCCTCTTGATTGAGCCCTGTGGAAGAAGGATCTTAATTAGAGGTACTTCTCCTTCCTTCCTAAGTGCACTGTTCTGCAGGATTGCTGATGCAGGAGGATGCTGCCAACATGCCGCAGAGCGGTGTTAAAGGGCAGCTGAGGAGGGTAGGGTCCACAACACACCTCCATGAGGGCAGGCATCTCCGCAAAGCAGATAAAATACCGGAGCATGTAGTAGTAGGTCTGCCTTTAACAAGGTGGTGGTACAGGTATTTCATACACAAGTCCAAGGCAGAATGGTCAGAGCCACCTCTGACACACCACACAGCTATAAACCAGGCTCCAACTCCCCAACAACAACTTTCTGTAAATGCACCTACAGTTCCCTTCTTTTTGTTTCTTAAGCAAAGACTAGAAAAAGAGTGGGAAAGTTCAGAGTCCTCCTAGCAGACTCCACCAGACCTGAGTGGGTACAGCGATAACATTTAAAAGGCCCACTGAAACGCATCCAAAAATGCTTCCAAGGCAGCAGCTTGTCTGACGGAAACAGCCCTTCACCGAGCACGAGCAAACTGGAGTGATTATTTCAAACAGTAAGATTTCTGAAGTCTTTGCTGGACCACAGCAAAAACAGCTAAGCTACCCCAAAGCCGAAGGGGTGGCATGGGGCGCTGGAAGCGTACTGAGACGTTGCCTATTGCTATTTCTACATATTGCCATGTGAACACGCATTTTCTCCCATCAATTAATCTGATTTGACAGAACGAAAGCTTCAAGCATTATAACAAGTTCTATAATTAGTACGACTACAATGTATTCATATGTCTGTCCACGCATAAATAATCAGAATATATTTTATTCTCTTACCACTAATTCCTCCAACCAAAATTGCTGCAGAGTATTTGTCTCTGCTTTCATTATTGCATGTCTGAGTCTGGATCTCTGAACTTGAATTATGGCAAACACTGTGATGAGTCTGCCAGTACCATATTCCAAAATATTATGCTAATACTATATTCAAACAATTTGTAAAACGCTAACATTTCTGCTACTTCTGCTAATGCCAAAATAAACTGGGCAGATTTTGCTCAATCTTTATCCTAGCAGGAAAGAAGTTTCTTGTTTGTTTTCAGTTAAGAACAATTTGATTGGGAGTGGCTTAGGAGAAGGGATCAGCTCTATCCCTGAATTGCATTTATCCTATTTATTGTTTATATTGAAATATAAGAAAGTGATTGGGAAATATTTAGACACTGCAGCTGGCTTGTATACATTTTTTGGGAAAAAAAAATAAATAAAAAATCAGAATCACAGCACTCTGTCCTGAGCAAAACTTCAGAAGGTTGAACTCTGAGAAAGGTAGCCACTGTGCTAAGTCTATGAAGAGTTAATAAAAAAAAATCATGACACTCAAAGTGAATAAATCAGACAATTCATCTAATAGCATAATTAACTCTGTCACACTTCACTACAAAATAGATGGTAGTGAACAGAATTACTTGCATTTGATTCAGCTTTTGGCTGCTGAAAAAGCGTTAATATTCACCTAAATATTAAGCTTTTTTGATAGCAAGAAACTGTCATCAAAGCATAGATGCCTCTCTCCCATTTAGTCAAGAACATTATAAGGTCCTAAACATAGTGAATTTCCTCTGAAGAGTCATAATTCAACCATTTATTATTCCAGTGTGAACAGGCAACGTATCTGCTAGCATCTGGAGTTACACTGATATGAAGTACATTGGTTTCAGATTTTTGTTCCAGTTCCACTTTCTACTTTTATTAAACTAGATCAAGTACTTCTCAAACTGTAGTTTGCAAGTGAAATTTAATCTCTTTTTTTCTTTCTGCCTAAGATTAGATTTTAGGGCTTGATGATTACTCCCACCATAGCTGCAGAACCATTAATACCACCGTAAGTGAGGGCTGGAAGAGAAGGCTGCGATGGTTACAGCTAGCCAAGGGGTAGCAATCTAAGGGACCGCTAACTGCCTTTAATTACAAGCAATCACCCAGTTCCCTCAGGGCTGGGGAACTGTGAGTTCTGCTGCATCCAGTAATTATGGATAGTTTCAGCTTCTCTGTCCGGAAGGAGCACAGATGCAGCTGACCCAGCGAATGTTACACTTTTAAAAAGTTTCAAAACCAGTGAAATTATATATATAAAGATAAAATATTAAGACCACTGCTGCATTCCCTGCATCCTAACGTTGTGTTCAGTCTCAGACTGCCACCAGAACTAGACATAATATGGAGAATTTCAAGCAAGAGTTTTAGGGGACGGCAAATTTTAGCTTTTCATCTAAGAAAATAAAAAGAATTTACAAAAGCGACAGTGAAGTCATCAGCATAAAAAAACCCCATAACTGATGAAGTTGGTGGAAAAGGTGCTGTTCATTTAAACTTTTCTTGAGTAAAGTGAATCAAACTGACAGCTCTGGTGACTGATAAAAACTTTCTGTCAAATGCTATCAACTCATATCACCGCTAAGACAAGTGCACACCTCTTTAGCGGTCTGTCCTTTTTGACCCAGAGTTGCTCAGTTTCTGTGAAGGCAGATTTAAGACAACTTGCAGAAATCTTCTTCAACTTGGGAGGCTTACCAAAATGAGAACATTTCCATGCTGATGCCACTTGAAGTTATTACTTATACCATGGCATTGCAATAGCTCCATAAAAATCCCTATTGCTCTCACTCAGAGCACTGCAACTTCGACAAAACCACTGTCACTCCTGAAGGGCATTTTTTAAAGTCTGTTTTTCTTTAATGACCTCTGCAGCGCTGAAAAGCCTTAAAACCTGTGTTACTATCCAGGACAGTTTAGGAAGGAGGCACGAGAGAGGAGTAAAGGTTAAGGGAAGAGGAGCCTTATAAAACACTTTGCAAAAAAAGAATGAGAGCTTGAAAACTCAGCTATGAAAAGTCTTGGCAAAAGCACATAAGATGTGAGTGGTCCAAGTAATTAATTACTTAACAGAAATATCTAATCAGAGGATTAAACAAGCACTGGCTTTCTAGCCTTTTCCTTATTCACCAGCAAACATCCAATGAGGCCAAAGCAGACCTTTTTGAGGACCTGAAGCCTCACACATTTTGCTTGCAGAGCTTCCTGCTCCAGGTCATCTTTCACATCTTCAGATGCAAAGGGACTGAATAAATAATGAAGTTTATTCAAACAAGAACAAGGTTGTCTCAAAGGGTTTCTTATCGCTACCTATATGCTTGAGAGGCAACAGTGAGAGGTTTTTCACTTGTCTGTCTCTCACACACAAAGTACATTTTATTACACAGGCCAATGCTGCCCCCTGTACCATGAAAGTGCTACATTTGGTCCTATATTCAATATATACAAATTACAAAGAATGAAGACAGAAATCATTGTGCATCATACTTTATCCCTTCTGAAGTTCAGAAATAAATCTATGACTACCATGGAATATCTGTGTATATACTGTTGAATTTCATTGACTTAAAACGATATGGAAGTCATTTATAAACAGGACCTTCACTTCCCCCCCACACCTTTTTTTTTTTTTTATTAAAATCTGACCAGCTGCTGTACAGAGGGAAGATTCCCAGTTGCTTTTTAGGACTACGACTGCTTTTTGTTGCCAGGGAGCCCAAGGGCTATTCCTTCCCTTCTCCTCATCTGCTGTCTCCTGGGGGAGAAAAGTAGCCACCTCTGATAACTCTACTTGCCTTTTCCAGCAGAGATAACAAAGTCAGGGCTATTTAACCAACCAGCTCCAACAGACTGCAGTCCAAGCGACAAATGTCAGCTTTGGGACCTTATGTAAACCCCTTTCCACCCCAAATCCCCAAGTAAAGTAGTATTTGCCATATTTTTTCCATGGATAATGTGCATTTGACGTGGGTGTAAGCAGAAAGTGGAACCAAAGTGCAAAACCATACTGCTCTGAAATCAGGGAGTCCATCATCATTAGAGAAATGTGTGCCTGGTAGCAGGGTTCTACAACGTACAGGGACCTTTTGCTGAAGTGATTCACAAAGTAGAAGCTCGTTAGTCTGATCTCAGCAGTGTGCCAGGCATCAGAGCTCAAAGGAAAGAATAATTAAAGCAAATGGAAGCGGAATTAAAACCAACATCTATTTATCATGTTAGATCATGGCTGATTAACCTGGTCTCTTTCTTCCAGAATCCGTTTGCTGTGATCACGCCAGTGGGGTAGATCTAATGTATTTGGAGTTTACGTAGGCTTCAGTTTCAATGTTTGGAAAAAATAGGCACTGGAGCAGACAATTGCAATGTGAG
>VWZZ01006447.1:7219-19565 GCA_013399095.1 Psophia crepitans
TGAGGGGGGGTGGGAGGGGGTGTGTCCCACTGCTCCCCAGAGCCTTCCCTGCCTCCTCTCCCCATCCGGCCACAGACCTGGCCTCAAAGGTGATGATTTATTTAGGGTAAAGTGTAATTCTCAGTTTATAGTTTGGCTTCTCTGATTATTAACCTCAGCCTCTTTTATGTTAATCTTAGGGATGATGGAGGGACTTTCTGTGGCAGGAGGAAGCTCTCGGAAGGACCTTGGGGTTTGGGCACTGAGACTCCATTTTCCCCCTTTTCCTTTCCTGCAGGGAAGAACAAGCTGGCAAGAAACAGGTCTGCAATGGAAATACAACGTGGGGAGAGGGAGGAAAAAAACCTTGGACAAGTTGGTTTTGGTGCTACCCCAGCTCCCTGGCAGTGCACCCTGCAGCAGGGGCTCAGAGCCCCACTGGTCCCCAGGAGCTGGAGGTGGGCAAAGCCCAAGGGTAAAGCAGGCTGAGATGCCACCAGGAAGGTGAGGGCTCG
The DNA here is from genome assembly GCA_013399095.1 of Psophia crepitans. Taxonomy (NCBI): domain Eukaryota; kingdom Metazoa; phylum Chordata; class Aves; order Gruiformes; family Psophiidae; genus Psophia; species Psophia crepitans. The sequence continues at coordinate 7,714 of VWZZ01006447.1, forward strand.
TGGCAGGAGACTCTCCAGCTTTCCCCAAGGTCAGATGGAGAGCAGGCATCTTCCCCTTGTTAGGGCTGAGATACGTCCTGCCTAGCACAGAGAGCCTAGCACATTGCTGGGGCTCTCAGGAGCTGTTATCATCCTGCAAGAAGGCAGACAAATTATCCAGTGGTCCCTTCTCCTCTTATCACAGGACCCAGGAGCTGGCCCATGCTCATACCATCACCCTTTTGATCATTTTTCTCATCACTGCTTTTCCACCAGCCCCCAATTTAATGGGAAAGGTTGTCTTGAAGACAACTTCTCAGCCATGAGTGACCTCACACACCACCTCCTCCCATGCTTGGGGCCTTGATGTCCCTACAGCAGTATTTGCTTTCACAAAAAGACATTAGGAAAGCAGGCGATGCTGTTCTAGCTGCCTAGATTAAACATTTCAGTATATGGCAGCAAGGCTTAAACCAAGGTAGCAAGCCAGGCAACCCTGCTCAGACTAGTAGGGCGTCCTCTGTGGATCCCAAATGGTCCAAGGTAAATAGTTTGAGCATTGCTGGCAGCATTACGCTTACACTCCCTCTGAGAGTTTTATCAGCCCTGCTGTACTGCAAGAAGCAGAATATTGTACAAAAATGCACGTGGAAAGATCTTGCAACTCTTAGTCCCACAATATTGATTTTTACCATAAAAGATCCTGTGCCTGGAATTCTGAGGATGTTCTATCCGTCGCACTAACATGACCCAGCCTTTTTGCACGGCTTGGTTCAACACCTCACAGAGCTGATGAAGTCGTTATTTATTCACTTATTTTCTGTTTGTTTTGGAGGGCGTCAGATCTTGGCAGAGCAGCAAAAAGCAGACAGAAAGGTTAACAAAGGAAAGTGTGATTTACTAATCCCTTTGAGCGCTCCATTTGAGGTAACTAAAACATGGTAATAAAAAGAGTAATTAAGAAGGGCATTGAAGTATTTATTCAACTCTCATCTCCAAGAGCCCGATTTGGGGATCTCAACCAGCCTGTTGTGTTTACCACGATATAGTCATCATCCTCTCCTGCTCCTTGGTCCATGAAGTGGTGAGAAAGGCTGCCCACCTCTTCCTCAGCCTTTCTTGGTTTTACAGCATTGGTTGTCAGTCTTGGCTCTCAATTTATGGCCCAAAAGCTCGTCTGTCATTCTTCCCCCCCCCTTTTTTTTTTGTTTGTTTTGTTGGATTTTGTTTGTTTGTTTTGTTTTCTAGCTACTGCATTAATTTAAAAGGAACACATGGAATAGGAAACAGTCCTTACGCAGCTCTGGGAGAAGCCTTCTGTGAGTGGAAGAGGAGACAGGTCTGGGTAGTAGAGCCTGGAAGAGCAGCTGGATTTTAAATAATAAGGATGTGGAAGAGCTCAGACTGAATAGTGGGAAAGGGAAAAGGGGGCGCATCAGTGGGGAACAGGAGGGGACAGCCTCCTCGCCAAGCTCGGTTCCTCCTGTGGGGAAGTCCTTGCTCTAAACAGATGCAGAAATTGGTGAGAGCTTTTTCTCCTACGGTGAAGTTTTTTGGTAAAACGCCTCTGAAAGACAAGCAGATTTGCAAATAGGGGACTGTCAAAACCAGCTCCTCAGTTCAGATTTCTCCCTTTTTTTGAAATAGGAATGGGAGTGGAAAGAGGCTGATTGCTGAATGGAAATGTGCCTAATGCGATGTGGAGAGAGCTTATGCACTCAACAGTTGTATTCTCAGGGCAAATAGGGGGCTTTTGTGCTGTTTGATATTTCAGCGAAAGCTTAAGAGGAAATGAAGCAAACCCATCTGTGTTTCCAGAGGGATTTCTGCAGTGTGCATGCTAGAAACTTCTCCCTTCCCTTGAACCTTGCAGCTATTTTTGTGTTACCTGCGATCAGGGTCCTGGGTTCTTTGACTGCTGCTTCTGGGGTGCTATTATTATTCCGAACAGTATTTGCTTTCTATTTTAGACTGTTTGCCTCTTTTTTTCTTTTAATGATATTTTTGAGACATCGAGGTTGCCTCTTCTCCTTTACCACTGGTTCAGCCTGGGGAGAAGGAGACCTTTGCATAAACGTCTACACTTTGGCTCTGTGCTTATCTCAACCATACGTAATTCTTCCAGTGCTCTAGTGATTCCTGACACAGGCACAATGTGGCAAGTGGCATCGCTCATTCCTCTGTGTAGAGGATGAGGGGAGTGGGTTCATGTGTTTTGAAACATCAGGCCAGCTGGCCAGAGAGTACCTATCAAGTGTGAGGGTGATTAACTGAATGGAGGCCTGCAGGCTGGAGCACCAGAAGTACCGGGCTATGAAGATGGAAGAAGGCAAGTGTCAAGTGTTGACTCTCAGCCGCGCACAGAGCTCATGTTATTCCATGATCTAATGCCCAGGCCAGTCATCCCCTTAGATGTTACCCAACTGATGAACTAAACAAAGCAAAAGTGCCAGCTGAAGAGTCTCTGGTTCAAATTGTCCTGCTAGGGCTTTGGCTGTGCTCGTAGGATGTGTAGGCAATATTTCCAACTGATGTAACTGTTGATAAAAGAGTACAAAAGGCTAGTTGTGCGCAGGAGGCAGCGATAAAACAGGCGTTATTCAGTGGGAAAGAGATCCTGCCTTGCTACTGAGCAGGTCTGAGCTTCTGCTGAAGTCTTGGACAGTTGCCTGTGCTCTTTGCTTCCCCAGGCTGCTCCTTCTACTGCAGATGGATCCATCAGACTCTGACTCTACTTTCACTCCTGTGCTAGCCTTCCCCATCCATGTCATGTAGCTGAAGAACAAAAAGGTCACATACCCGTGGTTTCTCCCTTGTGCTGCCTGCCTTTGAAGTTACTGTGTTTTGATTGCCAGTTTTGATTGCCAAGCCCACTTCTGCAGCAACGGTTTGTGGGTTCAAAGCATCTCCACAGCAGATCTGCTGTCACAACGATTTTTTTGCTTCCATGGGGCAGAAGGGGTTGTCCCTGCCTGGGTAGCTCTTGCCAAACTGTGTCTCTCGCCTGGTTGAGGTGGGGTTGGAGGGATGCGGGTTTTGCTATCTCAGACCAAAACCAGCATGACAGCTGACGCGTGAAATGGGCACCAGTCACGAGTGCTGTGTTTACGAGTGTGTCTATGCCAATATGGGTATCCACCGTATACTTCATACCTCAAAATGTCTTAGTTTGTCATAACCATCCCTGTTGAAATGAGCAATGCATCTCTCTCCCGTCTACTGCTGTGCCTCCAGTTCCTCTTACGGCCACTTGGGACTTGACATCGAAGACAAAAAAGACAAAAGGATTTTATTGTGCGATACAGGGGGGACGATTGAGATGGGAATCCTGAGAAGTCCCAGCTGAGGCTCGGTGGTAGGTGCAAATGAAGCAAAACCGAAGCAGGCTCCTCGGGGAGAGGGATTGCTGCTGGTGGGATAGCAGCAAAGGAGGTACTGGCTTTTCCATTTGAAAGGAAGAGCGAGGATGTGGGAAGGGAAGAGGTATACAAGTCCACTGTGGGAGAGCAGAGGCTGAAAGGAGGCCCCAGCATGAATTCTTTCCTTCCCGCTAACTTAGAGCATTTTCTCTATTCTGTACAGAACGTGATACTCTCTTAGGAGTGACCCTGCTGACCTCCCGCCTCCTGATAGGATGGCGAGTAAGTGAGTGCAAAATAAATGGCACCAAATAGACCTTTTCAAAGAGAACAAGGGAAATAAATCAGGTTATTCTGGTGCGGCATTGACAGCATGTCAAAACAACTCCCCAAAGCGTGAAACTTGGCTGGGGAATGGTAATTCCACTGCCATGATACTTACGTGCCAGATGTATGGCTTATCATCGTGTCTGTCTGTCTGTCTACCTGCCTGCCTACCTGCTGTTGCTGTAGTATCAATTCTTTAAGCGCACGTAAGGTATTTATGATCTTATCGCCAGGTCTGGAGCAGGAAGTGGGATTGAAACGTATGAGAACGACTCAGGGAGGAAAGCCTGCTAGATCGTAATAGTTGGTGACTCAACATAGCAAAATAACCTGCTAGTCAATGCTGTATTAGATTGATGGTTATATTTTCCTTCCTACAGAAGCTCTGTGGTCTTCCTGAGACGCATAGGTGCTAAGGCAGGTGGATGATAGCAGAGCCCATCAGATGCTGCAGCCTCAGGCTGATATTCAAGGCTAGTATTACCCAAATCATCTTTCCACCTTTCTAAAGAACAGTGACAAACAGATCTAGAGCTTGTCCTGCCAGAAAAAAATGCATTGCATCGTATTCTGCTGAGACCAAGCCTTCACAGCGCACACAGAAAATCACTGCTCAGTAATCCCACCAGGAAACTGAGAAATGAAATCCAAACACTACGAGCGCCTCCGAAGCCCTCAACATTGATCTGTGCTGATCAGTAAGAGCTGATGAACGAGGTGTAAGAAATCAGGCTAGAGAGCTCCCCACCCTCTCCTATGTGGTTCTCTGGACACACATCGCTGGACTTGCTGCGTACAGGAGTCTTTGAGAGGGAATGCATTTGTGGATTTCATGGTTGTGAGCTTCACGGTTACCCCAGCATGAGCAGAATAAAGAAGGCTTAGAAATGCTGATGAAGCTAGCCAGTATGCTGGAACATTCCTGTAGATTTCTAGAGGTTCAGAAAAACTACAGAAAATTATTCTCCCTAGTAATTTCCAAGGCTAAAGTCTGAGCTCACTTCCAGTAGTGCAGCTGCTGTAAACTTATACTAATTAGCAGCAGTCTGAGTAATTTGGAGAGTAGTTAATGTCTTGGCATTTGTATGCTTGTTTGTTTTTCTCTTTGGATGATTAGGGGGAAATATATCTGTGCTGCACATTGGATTTGGTAGCAGGAGGGAGTGTTTCTGTTGCCAGTTTCAGACCAGATTTCCCGGCTGTGCAGAACGTGTTTGTCGAAGTGGAGCTCAGGACATGGCCAAGGACTTGAGCACACAGACCATCCTTGATCCTAAGCAAGCTCTATAGCTTAGTACCAGCCATTCTGTCCATTGGGGGTGTTTTCTGTGTCTGGAGGCAACCTCCAAGCTATTCTGTGCGCTCTCTAGGTGGGGATGTGTAGGGGTCTAAAGGAGCATGATGTGCTTTAAACAAAATTCCTGCTGTCTGTGAGAGGTGGACAAGACGTGTAGCAGTAGCACCCAGATATGAGCTTTAGGATGATGCCTCATCCATAAAGTATTCCTCATCCACAGGCACCATTTTTGCCTAGGCTTCCTTACCTTCCACTCTTGGAAACAACCAGAGCAACAGCAGCATTTGCCCTACTCTGTCTGCATGGAGGCCTTAATAATATAACTGAGGATGAAACATGTACCCAAACACGCACCCCTGTGTCACAGAGCGTGAGGCACCGTGCTGTACCATTTCGTGCCTTGTTTGGTTTCAAAAGTCTTGTGCTTAACGTGGATGGATCTGTCTTGGTCACCTGTTCTGTAGGAGAGCCAGCTAAGGGCAGACTCTCAGGGCTAAGATCATCACGTGTATTCATCAGGGCTGAGAGATCTAAAAAGCAGACACTTCATTTAAGCTGGTTGGTGAGTCTCTCTTTGTTATCAGTGGATGGGTAGGAGCGAGTCATCCCCACTGTAGCAGGGAGGTATGAGGACTAGATAAAACACCTTTCTTTCGACTTCAGAGGGAGCGTGGGGTAACCAGCATGGTCTATATGTCTAATTGAAGGGGTGCAAAGGAGGGAAGGGTCCATGCAATCAGTTAGTAGCAAGACAGGAGCAGAGCCCAGGTTTCATAATTTCCCAGTCATAGGTCTTCCACCTTGTTTATTATCCTAATATCCCGTCACCTTGGTTTATAAACATCACACTTCAAATAAAAGAAAGGGGAGATGTCACACGTGACTACGCTGGGGATGCAATTGCCTTATAGTTGGATGTTAGAGCCCTGCTACTGGAAGATAAGGGAGGGGTGACAGAGCGTGAGGGACCACCTGCCTCATTGAGTACAGGCGCTCGCAATTACAGGTGACCATGTAATAGCCGCTTAATCCAGAGGGGTCCCCAGAACATCCACTGCATACGCTGCAGGCCATAAAACACTTCCCAACACCCTATAACAAATTTAAGACCGTTAGTACAAAAGACCAAAAGCCACAAAAACTTGAACATGTAGGAGAGATCAAGGGCATTGCCAGTGTCCCGGGTCCCTGCAGTAGCAGGGAAATTGTTAGGTGAAAATGTCCAGATGATCTTAGGAAGTGGACCATGGCCCACCCTACAGAGGAAAGCAAGAAAACCTTACCAGTCCCTGCCAAATCTGGCCCGAGGGGAAATTCTTTCCTGAATACAGGCCAAAACCCAAAGTAATTGCACATGTACTCTTTAAAAATGGATTTTATTTAGGAGAAACACATTGTCATCATCATCCTGTAAACTACGCCAAATGTGTGCTAAGCACTTCCCGTAGAAGGAGAAATGGAAAGGCTATAGGGTTTTGCAGAAACGCTGCGATGAGCGAGGTACATCCATCCCACCCACCCCAACCTGGCTGGTGCCAGATGGAGGGTGCTCTGTAGACACCCCAGGTTTCTCGGGGAAAGAGGCATTACTTAGCTGGTGTTGCTTTCTTTTTTTTCTTGCTGAAGTCCCCAGATTGATGTAGTATATTTGACTTATGGCTTATAATAAATCTTCATCTTTTGAAAGCAAGACAAAGCTTTTTGGAGGGTTTACTCGAGGTCCTGGCTTGAGGAACCTTGCTCAGGGTTTGTACATCCATTGTGATTGCTTGAACATAAAACAGCGACTCTCTGCCTCCGATGAAATTCTCCTTGATGCACAGGGCTTGTAAAAGTTCTGAGCACCACTCAAATCCAACTAACGGATACTGAAGGACTTGTTCGCGAGGCAAATTTGCTTCTGCTTCCTGTAGTCCCAACCCAGTTTCTCTTTTCCATCTCTGTTCCCTTTGATTCGACTTTCTGTTCTCAGTTATGGCAGCAGCTGTAGTGAGAGCTATCTAGGCTGCAGTTTAACTGCGTCTGTAGACGCAGATGGATGTTAGAGCGCTTGCCAGTAAGACTTACCCAAATTAGAGGGCTGCTGAGTTTCCAGCCTCACTAATGCAGCCAGCTCTATGCTCTGGATAGAATTAAGAGTGGAAGTGGGAGGGAATAAATAGAATGGACGCTCAGTTGTTCTCTTACATCCTTTTGCAAAGTTGATGCTGAAGCCCCTCATTTCCACAGTGGATGAACCCACCATGGGATCTCAGAGCACTTGTCCTACCCAAGAGCTTAGTACTGACATCATGAAAGACATTCAGCTACTCCGGTATTTTACAGATAGGTCCACAATTGTCCAGAAAATGGTCCAAAATTGCACAGTGGTCTTGGACTTTCTGTGTTCCTGCCTGACGTCTGAGATCCCAAAGATGTTTCCTTTACGAGGTTGGGGGCATCAGGGTTGACATGAGCGGTCTCCTTGGGGTACTGCTCTGGGACCATCTGCGAGCATGGGACATGCTGCTGGCCCTGAGACCGCATGGTGTAATAAGGACCCTTGTGCTCTAGGGACTGCACAGACACCACTGAGCCAGCTCCAGAAGCTACCGAATGGGCTCAGTAACAACTCTCACTCCCAAGGTTTCAAAAAGCTGCCAGAAATGCAGGTATCTGCATCCCACCGAACCTGAAAATGGACACCTAACTCTCTTGTTTGCACGGTGACAACGATGATGTGCTCGGGCATCTAATATTTCCAGCTCCATGGGTGCTGCAGAGCACTCCTGGGTGCAGCCATGGGAGAACAAGTTGGGGCAGGGATGACCCCAACAAGGGGCTTCCTTAGGGTGAGGTCTTAGTCCTGCAACCGCGGTGTGCGCCATCGGTGGACCTGTCTTCCCTGCTCCATTCTGGTGACCTTGTCTCTGTTTCAGCTGTGCTGAGCAGCCTCTCTGGCGCCAGGAGGGTGGCTTGCAGGCAGCCTGGGCAGGGGCTACTGTTTGGGTTCCAGCAGCGTGCTGCTCCTATGAAATCTGGTGGCAGAAAAGCTTTGGTAGAAGGAGTGCTGTGAGCAGCAGCGGTGTTTCCACCATGCCTGGCTGACCAGCCGTGATGATCCAAGATAAAATAGAATAGAATCATTAAGGTTGGAAGAGACCTCAAGGATCATCCAGTCCAACCGTCCCCCCCCCACCTATTAACCACCAAACCATGTCCTTCAGTACCGCGTCTAACCGTTCCTTAAACACCCGCAGGGACAGTGACTCCACCACCTCCCTGGGCAACCTGGGCAGCTGGTTCAAGCAGGCACAACTTCATGCTTCTTCCTGGCGTGGAGTCTGCTCTGGGTGAACATCCAGGACCAGTCTCCCTCTGAATTCACTCTCAGGAATCTCAGGCTGATTTCTGAGCACGCTGAGCTTTCTGGCACCTTGGGTTTGATGGGAGCCTTGCTGCAGGCTCCCTTCTCATCCCTCGTGAGGAGGAGGAAGAGTGCGGTCCTTACTCAGAGCTGGGAGTTAGCCCTCCCACCCACCAGACCCCTGCCCAGCTCCCACCAGCATTTCCCACACAAGCCCTTGCTCATCCAGTTGCCACTGCAAAACATAAAACAACATTTAATGACAGCTAACCTGTTGAATTTGAAGAGCCAAGTGTTGCTGAGAGTATGTTGGCATTTTTAATTTTTTTTAGTAGGAGAATTTTATTTATATATATTTGGAAAGAGCAGGTTAAAAGCAGACGTCAATGTTAAGTCAATGAGTGCATGAAAGATAAAAATAGACCGGGTTGGACTAGGTGGGGAGAAGAGAAGGTTGCACTATTTCAATTAAAAATTACATTTAAATGAAGGGTGAGCTTCAAACTTTGACAAGACCATGTACATCCGCTTCAGAGACTGTTCCTGCAGAGCCAGGGCTGCACAGCTTTCCCTCCTGGTGATCACTGGCTAATTTGTGTGGCCCTTCTGGGGGTGGGAAAACTTCACTGAAAAGAGGGATCATGGGGTATTTCCTGAAATACTCATATCAGAATCAGCTCCTACAGACAAACCTGCTGGAGACTTCATTTGGAAACTAACTGATGTGCTCCACTTTGTTGTTCTCTGTGAGGAAAGAAAGTTTGAAAGGACTTGCTCAGGTGCCACCCCTGTTTCTGAAGATCCCTGAACAGAGCATGGGGCATTTGTCTGGACTTTAATAAAGCTCACTCCCTCCATGCCTCAGCACCTGCTGAGCCTCAAGGCCAGGGCTGGAACATGTTTGCTGGGATGTGGGTCCCAGATCACTGCATGGTGGGGTTGAGACTTTGCCGCTTCCTGTGGGATTTAGCCTTGCCCCCACGGTCCCAGCTACAGAGGGTCCAGCAGGATGTGAACAGCTGCTTCTCCTTCCAAAACCACTCAGTGGAAATCATTACCAAAAAAGTAATGGAGAGGCAAAAGGCACGAGCACAAGGGAAAAATATACAAACTAAACCAAACCAAAACAAACCTTCAAAAACCCACCCACCTTCCTTATCTCTGTGACTTTGAGTGGACAGTTTAAAGCGGTGAGACCCATTTTGACTCAACCAAGCAAGACCATCCTGCTGGTGTTGCTGTACCGAGGCAGAGCCAGGTCCATCCCCATGGGTTCTGCACCCCCAAGCAGCTGTGGTGGCTGTAACCCCAACCCGATGGGCTCAACCGGGCCGCGCAGAGCCTTCACAAGCATTAATAACCTGGTGGAAGGTTCATGCTGCTCTGGCCAGAACAGGCCTCGCTGTGCACCGAGCCCCAAGCCAGTCATCGGGGTCAAGCTAATGCTGACACTGGGGCCTTTGATTGCGTTTGATTCATGTGCGTACACCACTGGTAGGTCAGATGGGCTGTTAATCCCTGAGTCCCTTCCCCCTTTTCCCAGAAAAAAAAAAAAAGGGAGGAAAATGAGAAATAAGTTTAGTGGGTGACTTCCTGGCTCGTTTCGAGGCTTGTGATGCGAGCTGGCTGAGAGGTCCGGGTGTTCCGAAATGTGGTTTTTTCATGCTTTGGTGCCTGGTGACTAAAACCCATTGGAGGGAAAAATAGAAACCTCTCAGCTGATGCGTGGAGCAGAGCCGGGGCTGGCAGCAAGATGGTTGTAGTGTGTTTCGGGGGGACCCGGGCTCCCTGGGGAGCCATGGGAGAAAGGGGGTGACCCCGCTTTGTTGTTTGTATTTAATCCCAGGGATTAAATTTCCATTTAATTTCAGCACCCGGTGGGTTGCAGGAGGCAGGGTCGGTGCACAACCATTTGCTTCTTCCCCTGTTACCCGTCTGTCGGAGAGAGCTTTTGCCGTGCTTGAAGGTGTATTTGTGTGGGACAGGGAGGTTTTTTTCCGGTTGATAAAATGTATTTGGGGTTGCAAAAAGTCCTTTTATGCAGTTTGTGGGCGCTCTCTGCCAAGACACAGAGGGTGGTTAGTAGGACTGGGCTGCGAGGACAAACCCTTCTCGGTGGGCAATCCCGAGGGAGTGATTCCTGCTGGGAAGATGGGGCTGGAAAACTCTCCCCCCGAGGCTCTATCCACCCGGGGGCTGCCCCGGAGAGTCCCCCCAGGATGTGCGGGGGGAGCCTGTGGTGGGGCCGAGCCGGCAGCTCTGCCCTTGTCCGGGGATGCGGAGCTTCCCCGTCTGCCTCAGCGTGTGCGGATGGGTGGGAATGAGGAGAAGCGATCTCGGAGGATTTGGGAAGGGGAACAGCCCGGGGAGCAGCAGCCGAGCGGGAGCCAGGGGAGGGGGAGTGCGATACCCCCTTTGGAGGCTGAAAATAGCGTCTACCGGGCCCCGGGCTGGGGAGGCTGCTGTGGGCAAATGACCAATTAGGGAATCTTTGTCAGATTCGGGAAAGCCGAGATAAGTCTCTTTTATCAGCCTATAAAAATACCACTTTCACTTATCTGGAGCTACCTACGCCGCCCAGCTGCGGGAGCCGGGAGGGGGGAGAGGACCCGCTCCGCAGACAGAGGAGGAGTTACGGATGTGCTTGACAGCGAGGGGGCTTTTAGAAAACCATTTTCTGCGGGAAAACGAGCCCTCTCCCCTCCTCCCCCCGAAGCCCACCCGCTCCCCTGCTGCAGCCTGCCCGGGGCGGGGGGCCCCTCCACCAGCAAGGCCCCTCTCTTTCCCAAAATTTTGCCTTTCCCTCTTATTTTCCAGCCTTTCCCCCAGCGTTATGCTGAGGAGGGGATCGGCCAGGTGACAGAGAAGCAGATGAGTTATTAGGGCAGTGCCGGTGACCTGAGCGTGGAGGGAGCAACCCATGGGCATGGGTGGGTGCTGTGTTCAGGGGGTCTGCTAGGATGAACCCACGGGGTGCAGACAAACACAGCGATCCCAGTAGGTAGAAGCTGGCTCTTTGCCTATCCGTGCGCGTATCTTTCCATATATTCTATCGAATATATATTTCTATCGAATATATATTTCTATCGAAATACTCAGCTCCACGCAGATGGAGCTGCACCCCGAGGCCGTGGGCTCCCACCCGGCTGTTTTCTGGACACCCGAACGCGTTCTGCATCTGTGCAGGATGCGCCCTGAACGCATCTCCGTATGGATACCAACATGCAAACAGAGGATCAAGACGTGGAGAGAGTGCTAACATGCCTTCCTACTGTGGGAAAACATGCCGCACTTTGATTATTTTCTCTGTGGTTTCCAGTCTATTTGGGCTGTAGGAAAGCGATCGGATAGAGCGTGGAGGGAGGGAAAGAANGAACAAAAATTCTGCCTGGCAGAGGCAAAATTCCACAGTTCCAAAGTTCCTTTCCACGAAGCCTTAACCCACGGAGTGGGGGGGCGGCGTTTGCTTACACCTTGGAAATCGTGGGTGCGGGTAGATGGGGGTGAAGTTGTCTCTCTTCGCCTTTGAGCAGCCGAAGGTTTG
>VWZZ01006447.1:51766-68639 GCA_013399095.1 Psophia crepitans
ACATGTTTTTAGCTGTGTTCTTTCATCATAGGAAAAAAAAAAGTAGCTGGAAAAACCCACGCTTTTTAAAAACAGTGCGCAGCCTTTTGTACCGGAAACTAGTGACCTGACATTCATCAGGTCACTGATCATCTCATTAAGGGGTATAGCCATGGAGGGAATGAATTTTTCATGCTGAGGAAAGCCTCGCTACTTCTATGTTTTCTTTATTTAAATCTCCAACGTTTCTTAATTCCCCGCGTAGGGCTATTGCAGATGGGCATCTCCTAGCTGAAAGCAGCCCTGGGAGAAGCAAGCTCCAGCAGACGATGCTGAAAGGTAGTGCTGACCCAGCCGGGTGTGTGAGCTGGCTTGTGGTATCCTGTTTTTTGGGGAGGGCTGGCCCCAGCTATGGCCAAAGCGCGTTCCTCTGCTCACCCCCCTAGGCTTGCACGCCTTGGAGGCCTGAGCCCTGGTGAAGATGTGCTTCTAGCACTGAACCTTCAGCTCAATGTGTTACGTGGGGTTTGGATCAGAAGGGAGTAGGTGTGTGGTGGTTGAAGATGCCATCTAGAAGCAGTGTCACCAGGTTGGGCTGATGTCTCGGCTCCCTCCACACAAAGCAAAGTGTAATGGGCACTTTTGGAGAGCAAGGCTCCTTTCCTTTGAGAGCCCACCCCATAGGTGGCAGTGTGGGTGAGGAGCCCTCCCGCTACCCATCTTGCCTGCAGAGTCCGAATGAATTGCTTCAGGTAGATGGTTGCCCTTTAAACAGCTAAAATTACATGAGTTAAAGTCCATCCTAACAGAAAAATTTGCCATGAGGCCAGCTCTGGTGGTCTCCTTGCCCCTTTGACTGTCTGAGGATGGGAAGGAGACCAGTTTGTCAGGTCCAGAATGGTTTAACTTACCTCAGAGCAGGTCTTGCAGGGGGACGAAGTAGAAGTAGGTCTAGGTGGTGGTGGAGACTTGATTTGATGATTTGTCTGTCAAACACCTACTTTTGGCAAAGGGTAGGGACTGAAAGGAAGAAAGGCAACTTCCAGCACCAAGAGTGAGCTCAGAGTGAGGTCTCTGGTGCCTTATCAAGGACTCTCCCTCCGTCTCTGTGTGCTCTGGTCAAGCAAGAGAGCAACGCATCGGCCTGAGTGGCCGCCGGGGAGAGGAGCTTTGCAGGGTGGATGGGGATGTCTTTGTGAGCTCATCCCTCTCTGTGGCTTTCTCCTTCGCAAGGCCTTTGTGTTCCTCTGCTCTCTCCTCCAAGTTCCCAGAAGAAAAGTTAATAAGTCTGCCCGGGTAGAAAACTTCATTCAGTAGTGATATTAAACCTTTCAGCAGCAGATGATTTCATTCAAAAAGAATAGCCACGAGCTCCAGAGAGATCCAAATCCCCGTGAACACAGACTTATGATACACGTTCATTCCCCCCCCCTGCCTTTCTTTCCTGAGACACATGGGACCCCTTCAGCAGTTTCTTTGACAGGATGAGTGCTCTGAGAGTGCATTTTTTTTTAGAAAGTTTTCAAGTTTCTGAGCATGAGATCAACTTTATCATTTCCATGATTAAAAAAAAAGGCAAAGAAAAAGGAAAACATGCTAGAAGAAAATGTGTAGAGAGATGTGAGTTATGCTGCGTCTGTATCCTGTGGTCACGCTGCAATTGAAAAACATAAATCAGGTAAAAATTAAGTAACTGTGATGCTGGGAATTTTAGGCAAAGTATTCCTTTCAGATCTCTTGCCCCGCTGTACTGTAAAAATTCCTTTTGTCTCCACTTAGACCTTCTGCCTGTGCCAAGGGGAATTTGGTGTGGAGAGCAAGAGCAAAACACGCAGCAGAAATCGGCAGAGGGTGAAGATTATGCGGAGAGACGATGAGATCTGCATTGCAGATGCCAGCGTAGGACTTTGCCCTTAAAATTCCCCATGCATGAGAGTCAATGGAGCTGTACTAATGAGCCATAGCTATTGGGTGGTGCGGGGGGCTGCGTACAAGTCGTAGCTTTTATTTTATTATTTTCTTTTTTTAAATCTGTGACTGCCAAAAGACAGCAGGAGAGAAGTGTTTGTGGGCCTGGGGCTAGGGCACTGTAAAAGAGCAATTCTCTTAAACGCTTTAATCAATTTTTGCTGATCATCTGCAACTGCCGTTGTCTGCAGTGGTTATTATGGGTGCTGAAGAGCTTCTGGAAGTCTCGGGCCCTAGTTACCGTTCATTCAAATCAACGCAATTTAGTCCTTGAACCTTCTTATTGGGAAAGCTTGTGAGAGGAAAGATGATTATGTGAAAGGGTGGCTCTTGGCTTCCTTGGTGGGTATCCTGGGCCCTTTCAAAGTTAGACAAAGATCCAGAATGATCCACTTGACCGAGTGCTGTGGTTTAACCTGCAGGCAGCACAGCCATTCGCTCACTCCCTGCTCTGTAGTGGGATGGGGGAGAGAATCAGAGAGAAAAAATAGAAGTAAAACTCGTGGGTTGAGGTAAAGGTAGTTTAATATGACAGAAAAGTAAGAGAGTAATGATAAAAGAAGATACAAAATGTGATGCACATCAGTTGCCCACCACCGGCAGACCACCAACGCCCAGCTAGCTCTGGAGCTGTGGTCTAAACCCTTGGCCACCTTCCCCCCAGTGATATACTGAGCATGACGTCATATGGTGTGGAATGTCCCTTTGGGCTGTCTGGGTCAGCTGTCCTGGCCATGTCCTGTCCCAGGTCCCTGGGCACCGCCAGCCCTTTGCTGGTGGGGCAGGATGAGAAGCTGAAAAGTCCTTGATTCAATGTAAACACCACCTAGGGGAAAATTCCCCAGACACAAAAACCGAAACAAAACCAATGTTGTTCTCCTACTAAATCCAAAACACAGCATTATACCCACGACTAGGAAGAAAATTAACTATCCCAGCCAAAACCAGGATACAGTGAAGAGTGACAGTGTAGTCTGGTGTTATATATATGTTTTCTCCGTCAAAGATCATGAGCCATAGTTCTGAGCCATAGTTTGCTGCCTTTGTCATTAATCTACAGTAATCTTCCTGGCTCCAAAGGAATTATTTTGAAGACTTCCTGACGCAGCCGGGAACGGAAGCTGGGCCAGACATAAAGGACATGAAACCAGTACCGTGATTCAGAGCTAGTGTAATGGAGTGTGTTACTCTACTCTATACAGTAGAATAAATGGATGAGCCTCTAGGCTCCCAAAGGGTTGTCTACCCTGGCATGCTAACAACATGCTGGACTGATGGATACCAGTCTGACCAATGAAAGTATGTTTTGGTCCACTACAAGCTGCTCTTCTTGTGTCTTCTCATTACATCTTTACATCTATTTTTGCTTCCCATGTTCTGTCAGTGAAACCTCCCAAGAGCCCCATGCCATCTGAAACATTTTCAGTGTGAGACCTAGAGTTATAACACCCGTTGGAGAGATGATGCTTTCCTCCAGCAAACATCCCCAAGGAAATTTTCCTGGTCAAAGCCCCAGTGGAAGCTCTAGGCATGAACTGTATTCCATAGAATTTGATGGAATTCAGGTGAAATCCAAAATAAGGCTCTACAGACTTCACTGAAGGGTATCTGCAGCTCTTTTAAAGTGAGCAAGTCAACTCAAGAAACACAGGGTAGCTGTGATTTCTTTCCTCCATTGCCCCTTCTTCGGGGGATCTGCCCAGGAGGACCCGATCTGCAGAAGCTCAGTCTGACATGGAGGGATGCTGATGCTTTCTCTGCTGGCCAACATCCATTTCCCACCATCCCTTGTGTTCCTCTTACTTCCGCATGAACAGTGGTATTTGTCTGCAGGTATCTAGCTTTTTATTTGCCTGATAATGATAGCTCTGGATCTCTAGCTGTTTCTTGTCACTGCTGGTTCTTGGATTTGTTGCAGTGATCTCTTTGGGCTTCACTGCTAGGATGAGTGATGGAAGCACTGGTTGTTAACATACCATGCACGCACCCAAACCAGGGGTATTGGACCCCTTCACAAGGGTTGGGACACTTGATATGTTGGTGGAGAATGCTGCAGTGAACAGCCTTGCATATTTCTTGGTGGATGTTTTGACTTACGTTACTAGACATCCAGTCTAGGGTATTATTTTCTGTGGGGCTGGCCTGCAGTCCCCAGGCAGAGAGCGCTCGTATTTGATCCAAGGCTAAGACTGAAGAAAATATTCAGTAGTTCCTCTCCTACCAAGTCCTTTCCTGCCGTAGTTTATCCATTTCAGACTCTCCAGACAGCCTCTTGAGAGTAGTTCAATTTTATTTCAATATGTCAGAAGTAAGCTGAAATGAATGCACGTTAACAATTGTTTTCTGGTTTATTAATTTTTTTTTCCTGGGACATGATGGTATATTTATTCCGGTCACTTTTTTTCCTCTCTCTAGATCTGTTGTGGCTGACTTCCATTTCTTTCCTACTTGAGTCTTAGCAGGAAGAACAGCAATTGGTGGCCTGGGAAATATAAACCCAAATGCCTTTGAGTTATACTTGCACATCTGGAACTGGGGTTTGATTCTTCACTGCTGTATCCACGGGTGCTGGGTGGGTGGAGGGCACAGGACTGATAGGATGGCAAATATTTGTCCTTTTGTAGTAACTGACCAAGGAGGAGTTAAAATCTGGCGATTTGTAGAAAGTGGTGGGGAATCAGTGTGTTTGGCCACTGATACACCTTTGGTCAGATTTTAGACTAGGAATTGCTGTTTTGAACAAGATCTAAACAGCGACCAGCTCAGGGGCTTTAAAGGATGCTGTAAGAACGTGGCATCAGCTAACCACGGGGAAATCCTCTTGTGTATCGTGTCTCATCTTGATCTTGAACAGATACCCATATGATCCTTGGGACCTGACATTTAATAAAGTCTTTTGAAGTCTTATGAACTACAGCAGCTCTGGCAAGCCTTGGTACATAAAGCTTTGTTGCAGAAATATCAGAAGCATCTTCTAAAATAATTTTCTTAGAGCCCGTAGGAGCTGGATGCTTCAATGCAGAAGATTCCTGGCTATAAACTGTGGATCTTTAAAGAGATTTTTAACAAGGTTTTTTGTCTGGCAGCTGCATTTACTATGCATTGGCTGGTACATTAGGAAACTTGAAGTCTGCACATGGAAATACATTAAAAATTATTACTCTTTTACTGCGTAGTGATAAGCAAGAAAGTGGACTGGATGTCACTCTGTGAAGGTCTATATTTATCATTTTGCCACAGTTTTTATTAGTCTGGAGACGTCAACAACGTTTCCAGCTCTGAGATTACAGAACCTTCTTGATTTTGCTCCTTTGAATTCTTTGTTAGACATGAAATTGTGGTGTTAGTGATCTTCTGGAGCTCCTGAGCCCGTCATGGTGATAGCATCATTGGGCCAGCGCAGGGGGAAGATGTCATGAGAGAAAAGGAGAATGAGAATTTGCTCATTCCAACCAGCAGAGAACTGATTTAGGTGGAAGTGCTTGGGAAATGCAGGAAGGATTCACTTATAAGGCCTGATCTGTAGTGTTGGGCTTCTGTGATGAACTCTAAAGAATCACAGANTGGGGAGCCTGTGCCAGGGCCCCACCACCCTCTGGGGGAAGAACCTTCTCCTGATCCCCACCCTAACCCTCCCCTGGGGCAGCTCCAGGCCGTTCCCTGGGGTTCTGTTGCTGGGCCCCAGAGGGAGGAGATCAGCGCCTGCCCCTTGGCTCCCCCTCGGGAGGAAGCTGTAGGCCGCCATGAGGTGTGAGCTCAGTCTCCTCCTCTCCAGGCTGAACAAGCCCAGGGCCTTCAGCCTCTGCTCATATGTCTTCCCCTCTAGACCCTTCCCCACCTTTGTTGCCCGGACTGCGTGTGCTATTAGGAAACAGTTATGCAGGGCCGGTGTCTGATCCTACGGATCTGGGAGACGTCTAGGCAGGTGGGAGTTAAGAATTGAGTCCAGACTTCAGAACCAAGTGCCTTCACTATAGACTTGGACCTCATCCCTGATTTCTTCCCCCAAGCTTTAATGAAAATTAGAGTAATATTGTCTCCTGGTGGCCCTTCAGCTGGAAGCCTGGTGGTGCAGAGACTGTTCAGCACCTTGCGCAATGCGGCTCCCCCCTTCCTCCCCGTCTCCGTCTGCTATTGTAATACACCAACTACGGTAACTGAATATTCATTATTAGCCTCCAACAGACTTTAAATAGACCAGTGACAGCTTCCTTCCTTGTAAATTCTTTCCTCAACCAACTTTTTTTTTCCTTCTTATTTTACAATTTTTAATGCAAAAAAAATGTATCCCATTAACACTCCTCTGTAAAACTAACTCATGTTCTGGCCCAGGAGCAACAGTTTCTTCCTTGCTGTGTGGATAATTTCCTATATTGCTTGTGTAAGTCAAGCTTTAATGCTTTTATTTGTTTTGCTACAATTTTTTTTGGACAGCAAAATTTCTGGACACAACAGTCAGTTTGTGCCAGCGATGAACAAAACCTTTCAGTCCATGAAACTGTGGCCTAGGATTACAACTGGCTGTTTTGGGAATAGTGACTTTTAGGCACTGAAAAAAAAAAAAAAAAAGAAAAAAGGGATCTGATAAATTTTTAATAGACTGAAGAACAAACCAAAACGGTAGCTGTGCACACCGCATATTGAGTGGGCTTAGGAAACAGTATAAAAGTTTCAAGATGACTGTTGCTTTACAAGGTACCAAAGATATCTCTTTATTAGAGCTCAGCTCGTGTAAGGAAGAAAAGGGTAGAAACACAGAGATAATTGCCTTTGTGTATAGAAAAAAGGCAAAGTGAAAGGAAGAGAATATTTTAGACATTTAGTTAGAAAATACTTTCCTTCCTCAAACAGTTGCTTTTTTGGCAAAAATAGCACCCAATATGTTTTGACTGAAATGGAAATATTTCAGTCTGGAGAGCAGTCATTGCGATACCTCCTGGGAACTGCTGTTTGGAAACTTGGTGTCTCCAACGTGTTCGATTTCCAGCGTGACTCCCTGCTCCTGCTGTGTCTCCCGCAGAACACCATGGTCCTCTCTTACAGCCGTGGAGGCTGTTGTGTCCTGCGGGGAATGCAGTCTGAAAGGACTTTGGTCCTTGGTGCATAATGGGAGTGTGTGGGATTCTGACACCACTTATGCAGGCGTTAAGGGTAAAAATATTGCTATTTTAGGCATGCAGCTTCTTTATGGAAAGAAAGTATTTTTTTATCACGAAAAAACAATCAGGTGGTTAATTTTTCCTCCTCTCAGCTCTCCATTGAGACAGAGAAAGTGTTGATTTAGGTCAGAAGTATCTGGGATGGGGATGGTTTCTTAGTGTTTGTGTCGTGCTTCACACAGTGATGGTCTGATGTTGATGGGGTCCCTATGAGGTACCATGAGAATTAACTGTAAGAAACCCCCATCCAGATCTAATCCCAGGTCCCCAAAAGACATCCAATTTTTCCCCTGCTGAGGCAGGAAGAAACTGTGAGAGCAGTCATCTCTACGTTCTCCAAACAAGTCACGGAGAACATGATGTGGCAATCATGCCATGGTATGTCCCTCCTTCTCCCCTAACATAGCTCACAGGTACCCTGCTGAAAGAAAGAAAGGAAAAAAAAAAAAAGGGCTCTGTCATTTCTTGGGTCATTGGTGGTGTTGGAGCTGAGGAAGAAGAACCAGGCAATCCATGCAGCAACCTCTCATTAGGGTGGAGAGCTAAGGGCAAGGTCCATGTGTCACCTCCTTGTGGCTTGTCTCCTTGTAAGGGAAACGCGGTGATGCAGCTTTGGGGTGTCAGGGTGGTACTATTTCCATAAGGATCCGTGTGTGAGGGTGGAGCATGACAGGAACAGGCAGCTCAAAACTGTGACCTGTTAGGTCTGGGATACCCCCTAGAAGGTTTGAAGACCATAGCTGTTGACCTTCCCGAAAAGTCACCAAGGCTGCCCTCCAGCAAGAGCTCCTAGGATGGAAATGCTAGTGATGGGTGTCCACAGGCAGAGAGGTCCTCTGAAGCTCACCACATACCCTGGCGTCCATTGCAGTCTTGTATATCCGAGGAATAAATCTCTGCTTCCTCCCAGTCCGTTTCTTTTGTTCCTTGTGCATAGCCTGGACTTCAGTTCTGGGAAAAAGCTGCCTGGTCAGCCAGTCCAAGTGTGTGGAAAGCCATCCTCCTGTGGGGAGGAGCCGCTCGGCTTCCAGGGGAAGAAACCCCACCTTTGGAATAGGCCCCACTTGGCAAGCCACCAGTGCCCGAGGTTTGGAAAGCTTTTGTGGCAGAATGAGAGACACATGTATTTGGTTTTGAGCTCCTGGGTGAGTTTCCCCTCCATTACAGCTCAGTTGCTGATGTTTCTGGCAGCCACCACAGCAGTGGTTTGGATGAAAGCTCCCTGCTGTGAGTAGGTTTATATAATTGGTATTGTCAAATTTTGTAAATAAGTTCTGAGTTGCTACAGCGATAGGTCCTCTGTAAGGGGCGTAATCACAGATTCAGGGCTCGTCCTCCACATTGAAGTGGCCAGGTAAGTCTGTTGATGGGATTTGTCCTTGCTCCAGCATAATGATTCTGGGCAAGTGAGTAGGATACCTCAAAGTCAGCTTGGTCCAATGGTTACAGCCCCAAAGAAGAAACCTTGGGTTGGAATCTGGGCTGCTCTGAGCCTGGTGGCACTTTGCGAGGTGCTGCTGTGCTACTTCATCTTTATGTGTTTTGACAAGTCCTTGGGTTCAGGAAGCACTCGACTGTCCTAGAGACAGCCCAGGAGGAGGCTTGCACCTCATCTGAAGTCTCTGAGATGCCCTACTCAGCTTCAGCTCTCCCCCCTGGAGAGCAGGCATAGTCTTGTCCAGCCACGTTGCTGATCTGCTTGGAGAAAAGTCTTCAAAACACACTTTAGGACCTTGTAGGAGAGGGGATTTCCAGCCAGTGTTGGCAAAGCATCCCTGCTTCAAACTAGATTTCAGAGCAAGGGAACAAACCAGACTTTCCATCAGCGCTCACCCTCCCAGCCTGGCTCAGCTGAGGCATGTGCTCCTGGCGTGCTTCAGGTCTTGGTGATTTATTTATTTCTCTTTTCTGAGTGCTCTGGAGTGGAGCTTGTTCTTTGGTCCATGGATCCCCCGTTCAGGACAACCAGGCTGGCAGACCCATGGGAAAAAGAATGGGGACAACTACTGTAAGGGGAGAATTAGACCTAAATATTTAATCCATCTCCAAGTCAGCTTGGCAGAAATGAGGGTTTTATTCACATGCACGTGCACATCCACATGTACAATATAAGTAGTATATAACTTATAAATGCTATCATAACGTGTAAATATAAATCCTGTCTATTTTTCCGTAACTCCATATATCTATTTGATGTATCAGTGTAAAATAGCAGTTGTGGTAGAAAAGGCACGAATCTAAAGCGAAAGATACTGAAAGGAAAGTGAAATAGAAGAGAGCACTGCACTGATAAAGCGTGACGGGGCTGCGGTCTCCTGGGAGGGATGTCTCCATTTCCCTGAAAGTCTAAACAAACACCATGACACTAGTGTGCTGCCTTCAGTCATTAATTCACTGATCTGTTTATTAATTGATTGTTTTTCTGCCTTGTTTTTGTTTTTCTTTGCTTTTAGTAAAGAGTACCCGGTTGTTCCCAGGAGCACAGTGAGACAAAAAGTGTCCTCGAATCACAGCCCCTTCAGTGGTGAGACCAGGGTCCTTTCTGCCTCCTCCAACCTGGGCTCCCAGTACCAGTGTGAGAACGGGGTGTCGAGCACCTCCCAGGACCTGCTACCGCCTGCCAACCCCTACCCGATCTCCCAGGAGCACAGCCAGATCTACCACTGCACCAAGAGAAAAGGTCAGGCCTTGGCTGCTCCCCACTCGGTGCTTCCCCCTTCCTAACATGACTGTCAGCGTGGTTTCCTGATGTTTCCCCTTGCCCGCAGGCTGGGCAGCCCCAGCCTGCTTTGTGGTGGTGCTTGAGGATGAGAAAGAGATGAGGGTTGTGTGCTGGAGGTGAGCAGGTCCCCCAGGCTGGGCTGGGAAATTCAACTCACCGGCGTTAGCCTAAAACCCCATCTCTGCTGCTGGGCTGGGAGTGAGCTGTTTGGAGGGGTGGTGGCACCTTTCACCCACGGTGAATCCACATTTAGTAAGATAGCTGGTGCTGGAGATAAAGGTGACTTATCTGTCTCCACAGCCCCTCAGACAGGGTTAATCTCCAAGCGGAGATACCTTGACAGCTTGGGTTTTGCACAGTTTTTGACTAAGAGTCTCACAGTTGGGAGACGGTTGTCTGCACGCAGAAAGCAATTGCACTTAAATGCTTGGGCTAATGAGCGGGGCGTGGGATTGAAAATCATGATATCCATGTTCGTTCCCCTCTGGTGCGACTGACCTGCTTTGACAGAGCTTGAGGGATCAAACTGTGAGGGCTTTACACTGACTGCTCAGCTCGTCCTGGCGTGAAGAGCGCCATGATATCGATGGGATAATTGTTCTCGGGCAGGAGCGAGCGGTTTGCCGTCTCTCCCTTCCTCT
Organism: Psophia crepitans; assembly: GCA_013399095.1. Taxonomy (NCBI): domain Eukaryota; kingdom Metazoa; phylum Chordata; class Aves; order Gruiformes; family Psophiidae; genus Psophia; species Psophia crepitans. The sequence continues at coordinate 62,236 of VWZZ01006447.1, forward strand.
TCCGAAGCAGTGGGAATGCTGAGGTGCTGAAACACTTGCAGGATGCAGAGAGCAAAAGTCTCAGATCAGCTCCACTGCAGACACTCAGAAGAAAACAGGGAATTTCCAGGGCCGAATGCAACCCTCTGGGTGGGCAGAAGGTCGTTACCGCCTACCCCTATCCCCCTTTCTCAGGATTTAGCGGGCATTGCACAGGAAAAGCTAAGAGGAGTCAGCGTGCACCATGGCATTTGCATGCACCAAGAATTTCTCCAGCCCCATAGCCCCTCCCTGCAGCAGATCCCTTCCTGCTTCTCTGCACAGTCCCATCAGTCAGCCGCACGTCATTATTTTTAGTAACGTAACCCCTGGGGCGCTGGGATGGGCAGTGTGGACACACAGTCTAAGGTAGCGGATGCTGGGAAGTGCTGGCAGATGGGGCGGGAGGGCAGTGGAAATCTCCTTCACATCCTTGGTGAATCCCCTGAATGTTGTAACATCAAGAGTGTTGTGTACAAGTATACACGTGAAACAAAAAAAGTTGAGGAAACTTAATGTTTTCCTGAAGCTGAGTTAAACCTCAGGTGGAAAGCAGAGGGATCATTTTCTGACCCTGCCAGGCGACCCTCTTGCTCACGTGGGGTGTGTTGGAAATGGTGATGCTAGGCGTGAGTTAGCTGTAACTTAGGGAATAAGGAGCTGCCGTGGCCTCCCAGATTTTTCCCTAAGGTCAGAGGTGGGTTGTGCAGCCCTTGCTACCCCCGTGCCAGTGTGGGACTGTGGGTGCGAGGTGCTGGGATGCAACTGGGTTGCTGCAAAGCCCTGCTGTTGGTGATGGAAGGGTCCTGTTTGCCTTTGGTGTTCCTCAACCTGCGATCTGTCCTCGGTGCTCCTTTGCCCTGGTTGCTGAGCTTTAACCGCTCCTCTTCCCCTTTGCAAAAACCAACCAAAACAAACTGGCCCAAATGGCAACAAACCCTTCGGACAATCTCCGACTGCTGCGTGTCCCCACACCGCAGGGCAATTCATCATTCGCCTCCACATCGTAACGTGATAAGGAACCAACAGAGGTTTCCTTCCAGTTTTGGGATTCCCGCTAAGTGGTGTCTCCATGGGTGGTTTCCCTCAATCCCCCAATTATCTCACTTCCTCTTATTGTCACAAAAGAGACGACTATCTGCCCTGTAATAAGCTCCCCGGCCCCTTTTGGCCTGCGTGGCCCTTGCAAAAGTGCAGGAGACTGGCAAAGCCAGTCCTTGTCTGTAGGGCTGATGGCCCCTCATTATCTCTACGATGGCTTGAGTGGCACAAGCAGTTAAGGGCCTTTTATCAAAGCCGCCAAACGCTTTAATCAAAGAGAAGCAGTGTCCTGTCCGATACCACCGGCTTCTTCCGTGAAGCTGTGTGTCTCAGGAGCCTGAGTCTCTGCTTTCCTCCCTGTGCCTTTTTCCCCCCTCCCCATGCATCTAGCAAATCGAAAACAGCCACCAGGGCTTAAAGAAAAGAAACACAAAGTTAATGGGAAACAGAGAGCCAACATAGGCTGCCAAGCAGCTCTTTGCAAAGTGAAATTAATTAAAAAAAAATAAAGTCACTGGAGATGAGCAATTCTGTTCAGATAAATCAGAACGTGATCCAAGGTTTCATGTCAAACTCAGATTGAGCATGCACTTCCTTCTAGCACTGAGCGAGGATCTTTATTAAACTCGGGAAAATAACCTTACCAATAATATTCCTCTTTTTTTTCCTTTTCCAGCCTCTCCTTTCTAAGTGTGATATTAAGCTTTCCCTCACAGCTCTCCTGCTTTCCTACTTTTTTGCATAACTTTTAACAAGACTCACCATCTAAGAACATATGACAGCAAGAGTGTGTTCGCTCCTAATGCACCTCCAACCGTTTTCTGGACCATAAATTTTATTCATTTTTGCTGGATCATCAACTCCCCAAACATTGACTCTTCCTCAGTCAGTTTAGGATTTATCTTAAGCGGATTATTCCCTTTTCGCAAAGCTGCGGTTATGGTTAAGTTCTCGCAGGGGCAGAGGGTAATTCAACTGGGTTTGAGACCAGCTGGTGTCTGTATCTTCTGTAGCAAATACCACCAGTGTTTTCTGAGATAGTTTCTCTGATAAAGCTCTTTCTAGCTTTGACATCTCATGATGGTTCTCTGTATTGTTTTTAATCAGGAGGTCAAGTCTTGGTTTAGGCTCAGTTGAGGACAGGTCTGTGTTCGAGCAACTCAAAGGCACCTTATTCAACATCATCTTCCTTGGTGACCTAAGACAAAGATATAGCTCTGTGGCTGACAGTGTTGTTCTTAGCTGTCAAGTCAAGATGGATTCACTATGGAGATCTGATATGGAGTTACATTAGGGGAGAGCAGCAGGGCTGCAAGGGGATGTTATCTCTGGAGACTCCTCTGTTTCAGGGAGCTGATTCCCTTCTGGGTAAGGAAGGACACATCCCAGAGCCCCAAACCTGGCGATTCCTGGTGCGCAGGTGGGAGTGTGGGGTCACAGCATTGGGAACGACCCCAGCATGGTGCAATGGGGTTACGGCTCCAGGTATCTTCTGAACATGCTGAACGCTGGGGAATGGCAGTCCTCCAGGCAAGAATCATGCTGTATTGTATCCCAGCTCCACACTGAGATTGCTTAGGGGATTTCACAAAGGTATTGGTCTTGAGAGGACGAATTAATTCCAATCCTGTATCTTACCAAGGATTGACCTCTGTTCCTGATGTGGATTTTTAAGCTGCAACAAAGACCAGTTAGAGCTTTGCCTTTTTTCTAGTTGTTCTCCACCTCTCCCATTGTTGTGCTTGGAGAAGTCCACAAGGACTTACCAGCAGGCAGCTTGCTTTCTGTCTTTCATTTTAGCCCCATGTCCCAATTAGGGTATTGGGGCTTGTTTTCCCTTGTGTTATCCTCTCCCTCAGACTTCCTGTGAACTAAAAAGCCATCTCTCTAAACCTCTGCTCCCTCCCAGCCTTACACAATCTCAACCACTTGGCAGATTTCTGGGATGCTTGTGATGCTGAACAGGAGGTGACTGGAACAGCTTCTCCCTTGGGAAGTTATAAAAGTTGTCGTGTTGGCACTCTGAGGGAGAAGAGGGACGTGGCAGAATCCACTGGCTCCAACCAGCGAGGACTGTATCCTTCAGCCCATTAGCTTGGATGTGACTCTGCCCGTGGGGAAGAGTATATTTTTCATCTCCTTCCTGCTCTGCTGAGGTCTGCAGAGATACAGCAATGTCTTTCCCCCTTCTCCTCAAGGGTTGGATACACATCTTTGTTGACTGAACTGATTTCTCCCTCATCCCACACAACTTTTCTTTAACTTGAAGAATCTGTAGGGCAAAAGTCAGGTATGGGATGGCTTCCTGGAGGACATGCTACTTGTCCTGCTGATGTTAGATACAATGAGTTGGTCAAGGCTTGAGCTATGCTGCAGCCGGAGGTGTTTGCAACTTGGGTAGATGCAGTGGAGCCTGGAGCGAGGTGGCTGCTGGAGCACCGAGGATGAAGAAGAGCCTGCCTGCATGGTGGGGAGTTACTCGGGGGGGCTGGTGTGCTCCCAGCTTTCGCTGTGCAGCCATGTTACTTGTGGCACCGGAGTCTCCTGTGTTTCTGCTGGCCGTGCTGGCAGCTCCCTGCCTCTGGAAGAGGTTCCAGCTTTTGGTGTTGGATTGCCTTTGCCCCGCAACACTTTCTGTCGTGGTCCCCTGCAACGCAATCTGGTCACACTGCAAACCGTGCGACTGCTGAAATAACTAGCGTGTCTTAGGTTTCACATCCTGGGATGTACGTCTGCTTTGCCCTTTAGGGATGTTAATTTTATTTGAATCCGCCGTTTTCTTTTCTTCTTTGACGACCCTTTCCAGTCTTGCAGGCTGTGATCGGCTATTCGAGCTCATGCTAGAAACCAGGCTGGATAAAACAACAGTGTTAGTGATAATCACCCACTCTTTCCCTCACAAAGTTGGGATGAACCTACTGTAATGTCCTGGAAGTGTGGGTGAGCTTTAAAAACTAAAACAATTGGGTTCCATTCATCATTATCTTTTGTCCCAGGGAGCTGATTGTCATGAATTAGAAAGGAGGAGGTCTGATTTACACCAGGGGAAGAGGTGGGCCCAGTACACCCCGAAGTCCGGAGATTTTTACATGTTTGCATTTCATTCTGGATGGCCCTAATCTTGGAATTGGGAAAATTCCATTTTAAAAGCCATTTGTGTGGTATTTACAGCCCAGCTGGAAGTAGTAAATACCGGAAATCTTGGAACTGCTTATGTTCTCGCTCAAGCTCCTTCATTAGATAGATCGTGAAATTCCTTGTGAGGTAGCCAGTTTCCACCCCATTCTGTAGGCTGTTTTCCTTGTATCCACTTTGGAGCAGCTTCTCCCAAGTGCTGACAGCTTCCCCTGCTTGGCAGAACCCTTTTCTTTTTGAGGTTTGCCCAGTATTGAAGGGCTGGTCACAAAGAGCTGCTCATCACCCTTGCCTTCCTCCAAACCTGGAGGATGGCCAGCAGCTCCCAGGGTGATCAGTATCTCCCAAAGGTGCCCAGCACCTTCCAGGGCTCAGTGGTAAGAGGAAAAGGACAGTGAAGTGCTATCAGGGAACCAACATGAAAAATCAAACCCGGTTCTCTCCTATGTTCTGCTTACGCTGATGCTGAGAAGGTGAGAGGATCTTCAAGGAGAGGATTGTGGCCTTGGGATGCAGTGTCCAGGCTCCAGAGAAGGTGGAGTTGACTTTAAACCGCTGCTTCCAGCATTGTGTGATGTTGTTTGAGTTGTCCTCCTTTTGCCATTCTCTTACTTGAAGATGTCCCCTTCCCACTCCCAGATCTGCTCTGCACGCCATGGCGACACACTTCACTGTTCTGGCCCCAGTCTCCTCTGCAAGGAGTGGGACAATGTCAGATCAGACTGGGGAGCTTGGACCAGTGTAAATTCACCAGCTGAGGATCTCTGGTCTGCATCACCCCATCTGATGATGAAGATGGACTGTTCTCTTCCCTCTCCAGGACTTTAAGGTTAAACAGACGGGGAAAATCTTTGGGAAGAGTGGCCAGAGGGCAGGCAGCAGCTGTTAGGGTAGGCTGTAATCCCTCATTAGCGACTACGTCCTCTGTGGAGATGAGTATGGTGTCCTTACACTCAAAATCTGGAGTGATGCTGCCCTTTCCACACACATCAGTGAGCCTGGCTCTAGAGAGGCCAGCAGAGCAATCGCTAGAGCTTACAGAAGACGACAGGGCATCTGCAGGGTTTCCACTGAGAGTCTGGTTGTTTTTGTTTTTCTCTCTTCACCTGTGATGAATTCTGGAAGCGGATCCGTAACTGCGGCTCTGCCTGGCTGGGCTGTGGCCGGCAGTGAAATGTCTGGGCTAAATGGAAAAATCAGCAACCTCAGGTTGTAAGTCAGGCGCGTTTTTACACAACGGAAAACCAGAGTTTGACTATTTTGTGTTGTATATTTAAAAAAACCCAACAAAATAAAATAAACAGTCAAACCCCAGCCAACGATTTCTAATGCCAGCAGAGTAATGCGGTTTAATGCTGAAAACTTTATTAGCAGAACAATGCCTCATTTTTACAAGGCATTGTTTTTCCACCCTAGTGTTCTTATTACTCAGTGGTGGGTTAGGGATCCAAAACTTTTGAGCTGTCTGTAAAAGTTAGAGCTCAGGCTGCTCTTCCAGATGTAGCTCCTGTGACAGACCCGTGTCCATGCTTCCAGCTTTGGCCTTTCAGGGGACTACATTTTCTCCACCGCTCCTATATAAAATGAACCTCATCAGGATTAAGGAGAGCGATACGCTTTTGTATCTGTCTGCTTACTGGTTTGGCTATTTTACAGACGTGATTGCGTTGCTTGCTTATCCCATCCTACTTTCTGGCCGGCTTTAAGAGAAGGGAGAGGAGAAAGATAACTTGATTTATCAGGGCTCTGCATTGCTGGGACTAAGGAGCCACATTTTGTGGTGAGGAAGAAAGCATGAAATGGGACTGTGGCTCACCAGCTGAATTTACAAGCAGCTGCTATTACAGAGTCAGAGGACACCGAGGGGAAAGTCCCCATGGTCTGCTCCTCAGCACCCGATGTTTTCTGGGGTCGTTGGTCCAAGGAGACCAACAGCAGCTGGACTTCATGGTCACCTGAGTGGGAGCAATGGGTTATTTTACAAGCAGGGTGGGCGCACCTTCAGGAGAAAGCGTGTGGCTGTTTATAGTACTAAGGGTACGCGCGTGTGCGTGTTTACAGGACACTGAAAGGTGCCTGCGCTGCCCATGTGCACCTCCCGAGGGTGAGGTGTGGGCACTCACGTTGGAGCAGCCCAGCAACAAGTCCTTGGCTGGACTTTGGCAAGTCCTTCTTGGCGGGGGGGGAGGATGATGCTTTTAGTCCTCTCT